>JAOEHI010001910.1:0-40537 GCA_025447815.1 Percopsis transmontana
GAGTTCGTTATTCATTCATTATTCCACGCCATTCTCAGTTGATGCCAGTTGGGGCCCCCCCCCCCCCCCCCCCCCAAGCGTAAGCACAATCTTCTGATGGACTAAGGCCCCTTTTCCTAAAAAAAAAAAAATGTAAGGGAGGCGCTTCCTAAAAGTTTCCTCAAGAGATTTCAGGGATGTAGACTTTGAACAAAACAGAGAGGGAGAGAAAAAGGCAGAGATTACCAGCTGTTCTTGGTTTGCATGGTGGTAGGCTACATTCCAAAAAAGAAAGAAAGATAGAAAATATCTCAATGAAAGTTTCAATAGAAAAACATCCTACTATTCAGATACATGACATTATTATTTTACAGTCCATTTTTGTTTACATGTTTCTTAACAAGTCTGTAAAACTGCCAGCTCCAGATAATGATTTACACCTCTGAACTTTCATTTCACTCAACTGTGCTTCTAAATTGGACGCTGTTCCAAATTGCTGCTAAGCTATCTACTTCTCATAGTTTTCCATTTGAAAAATCCCAAAACCATAACAATCTATAACCTATATGCAATGCTAAATGGTCTATTAATGATATGAAATTGAGGTGCCATGAAGCAAGTGACCTGATTGTGAAACAACTGCAACTTATCATATGTACCACAGTAATATTTGGGTAGACACACATCATCGGTGCAGCACTACTGAAAAAAAGAGTATGGAAAGAAAAACCTATTGAATGTTTTTTAGCTGAACCAGCAGATGTGTGAGAATGTGAGACATTTCTTACACACTGTATAGGTTACATATACTAGTCCCTTAAAAAGTCTTTCCAAATCTTTTTTTTTCAATCATGAGGAAATATCAGGCTCAGAAATATATAAATATGTATTAATACTAAATCAGCTGATTCTAATTAACAAACAACCGGGTAGGGAAAAAATTAACCCAACTTTTATTTGTGATCAGTAATATTCTAACTTCACAGTTGCAAAAGGCAATGTGTTTTACCAGTGGCTTACAAACCTATAGCAACCTCTAAAAGTTGAGGCATGCCAGCGAACAAGGGGGGTTCCAGACTATGAAATACTTTTTTTGTAATGGCATAACATATAACATATAGAATACAGCAGTATAACACAAAAAATAGTAAATATATACAAACACCCACAAACACAACTGAAAAATGTATGGTTATTTTGTCAAAATAGATTTAAAATAATAAAAAATAAAAAGTTCCATACATTTGAAACTAATCTTGCCCCTCCCCCAAACCACGTGCCTTTATATCCCAGGTAGCCTACTATCTCTGTCCAGGATGTGTACTGGGAGCAGAGGTGGAGGGTGAAGGGAGGATTACAGAAAACTTGCCACCCCTCAGTGCCAGTAGATGGCGCCTTTTCCCTGCCAGCAGCCAAGCAACTGGGTGGAAGGACTAAAGGTAAAATGTCTTGTGCATTAAATTAATACGAAGAACAGAGGAGACCATCTATTCTGTATGAAATTTTATGAGAAGATATGTTTTATTATGGAGTGTAAGGACGCATTCAGCATTATCATGAATGCCAAAACAAAAGTGTTTTTGTATGTGATTATATTCTTCTCTTAATAAAACATAATAAAAATTCATTAGAATCAGATGGGATTGCCATAACCCACAACCCTCTTCAGCATGTTGTGAGAAAAACTCCACGAGAGAGACTTCCATGTTACCATGTGACCTCTGACCTTTCTGGGTGTGGCGACTGAATTCCGTTGCATTCAAACCCAACTACGTGGGGTTTTAAGGTCACAGGGGGGTTCTGCTGCTGATTTCCTATATAGTTCACCCAAAGGAAGCAAACACTGAGATATGGCAGACAACCCCACTTCCCCTGCCTGACAGGCTGGAAATGGAACGATGTTTTGTTAAAAATGATCAGTGATCAGAGCATTGCTACTTTAATTATGTTCACTGTCACTTTCTTATTTTTAATAAATATTATTTATAAAGTTATTTAATGAATGAATGAATGAATATGAGGAATTTCATTACAGGTGAAAATGAAACAGGTTTGCTTTTTTAGTTATTTTGCTGGAAGAACTCAGTAGGGCGGATTCAATTACACCTCATCTGAAGATGGGACTTCATACGTGACCTTATGGAGCGCAAAGTGTTTAGCTGGGGTCAAAGGTCATCATGCAATTAGCTAAGGTCAGTGTTGTGACAACGGGCAGCATCCTGGTTTTATGACACCCATATTAGAATAATGTGGAAGCAATGAATTGACTTGGGTGGGAGAGAGTCAAGCTACTGAGGCCTAATTGGATACGACCAGTAAACAGGAACTAAAAGTCATGTTCGTTTAGAGGAAGGCATAAAAGTGCCCACGTGTTTTGGGTTACGGACATCTCAGTGTTAAACCTTGCAACTTTATTTGTTTCCTTTTTACAAAAAAATTGCATTCATGTGTATGAAATGTGTACGGCATATTTAGTTCCTCGTTCACTTCCTGTTGTATTTTGTGTGAGCTCCTGTTTCCTCCTTCCAGAGGCGTGTTAATGAGGCTAACTGGGGGCTCCAAATTGACCGTAGTTGGCACTGTAATAGATTTCTGTCCCAACCAGGGTGTAGCTTGCCAGTCACTCAGACTAAGCTGTGATAGGCTCCAGTATGCCATGAACAGAAAGGAGTGGGTAAAGATATAGAAAAAATATTTCAATTATTTGAAGTAGCAATAATAATTACATCATGTTAAAAAAAACACGTTTGACTTCCCCCACACATACACAGTGTTCTCTTCTGTGGACAGACGGAGCGTGACGGTGGCCAGACAAGATTGATAGGCCGACGTGTCAGAGCTCTGGGATCACCTTTACCCAAACCGGACTGAGTTACACAAGCCTCCGTTTGCCATGCAGGCCAGACCACACTGGTCTGCAGGTACGGTCACTTTGTTCTCCCTGTTTGTTTGGTGACAAACGCAGCGCCGTTATATACATTTGAAGGAAAAAGAAGAAGAAAACAAATTCTTTCTTAGAGTCGTGGCTCAGACCACTGTTTTAATAGACCGGACAGCAGATTTATACTTTGTGTGTGTTTTAGTGTGACCTCATATCCCTCTCTTGCGGGCGTTTTATTCATCCACACACACACGACAGGGTTTCCGCTAACCCGAGTGACTTCAGGGGCACGGGGGAATAATTTAGCCAAGGGCCACCTTTGACTGGACGTGACCCCAGCGTGGTCCCCAAGCCTGCGTCCAGACACCCAGACCGTGTGTGGGCTGAGGATGGGGGAGGGGGGGTGGGGGGGGGTGGGGGCGGTCACATGGACACAGTGTGGCTGGGACAGTCCCCTTTCCAGCTCCTGTATCTAATTTGTTCATTTAACTTTCCGAGGAGCGGGAGACGTCGCAGTTCTTAACAGTAGGCATTCAACGTGCAATTAGAAAGAGAATAGAGCAGGAGAAAGAGAGGTAGCATATGTGAACTGTATAGGCCTATTTAATTGGCTTAAATGCCACTGTGGTGCGTTGCCTCTAAATGCTATAGGAAAATCATGTAATCCGAGAGTCAATAGCAACAGAAATTCTTAAACAGTCTAAAGTGTTTGGCAGTAGGCCTCTTACCGCCCTGCACCATAAATGCATTACATATGTGTTGGTCCTTTGACAGAGCCCAGGAGGGACCATTTCTAGGGGTGAAACAGTTAGAATTGACATTGGGCGACAAAGGGTCTGTGGTCAACTCTGTTGTATATAATTCCTCCTTCTCTGTCACAGTGCACACCGAACACTGCCTATTAAAATCTACGATTCAAACCAAGAAAGACTTTTAAATTACACTTTATAGTTCTCAAAGTTCTCTCTTTTATAAAATAGGTTATTCCATAGGTCATTTACAATTTATTGTTATATTAAGAACGATCTACAGTAGCTATTGGAAGGTGCTATATGTTGTGCCACATTGATTTCGGGATAAAGTCGATCAGAGTTTATTTTCTAATTTCAGCAAAGAGATTAAATGCTGATATGTAATATGCCCAATAAAGCCCCGTGTATTAAATCACCTCACGTCGTAGGTAATCGATCCTTGCAGCAATTGGCGGCTGTAGCCATTGATTGTATTCATTACATACGCTCCCAGTCCTGACGCCAGTGTGTCTATGGGGGCGTGGTCTAAAACAGAAAAACGGCGAAATTCCTTTCTGGTCCACCTTCTTTGGGGGTCTGAGGGCTGTTTTTTATGAATGAACTGAATGCCAGCGACAAATGTTATGTATCCCTCTCTTATACAGCAAAGCGTGAATGTCTTGGGAAAGTTGGAAATTATCTCGGGGTATCGAATCATGGAGATCACTAACTACCATTAACATTATCACTAACAATGAGCCCGTATTTTGATATGTTATGGTTCATATTAAACGAAATAATACTTTATTCAATGGCGCCTCCAAATGCATTAAGACTAAAATGTGCCAAATGTTCGCCTTAGGTGTCCTGTTTTCTAAATCACACAGTCTTAAAATATAAAAAAATCCCCAATCTATTACAGTGCTTTCAACCATCTCCGCACAATAGTGTTGAGTGGAGAGCAGGGAGAGACATGTCATTGGTGGCTGTTAAGCAGGCTCGCCAGATCGTGGGAAAGGGCCTTCACGTAAAGCAGTTTGTTCTTTGTCACTGTTGTTCTTGTGCAATTGATCTCACTCCGCGTCTATGGCCGGAATACTTCAAAGACGCGCGCCTGTCGGAGGTCGCCGCGCGAGCACGCGCATTTCGGCTCAGTGAAGGCCTATCACTAGTGCACTGTGCACACACACACACACACACACACACAGGTTTTTATGCGCTACTAGTCGACCATAACAAACAAACGTAGAACACGGAACATGCAATCACGCCTTGGTTTGAAAAATCGCAAGATGCTCTTGATCGCAAAACATTTGGACGAGAATGCTATTTAGGCATAGCCTACATAGGCCTACAAGGCAAGGCTATCTGCCCTCCCCCAAATAAAAATAACTTTTAACTTAATGGCGACTGCTGGTCTGTAACATAAAACCTATAGGCTATTCTACGCGCTTTATAATTTACAACAGTTAACTATAATTCAATAAGTGCAACTTCTGAAAATATGAACTTAATAATTCTTAATTGAAATACGCGGCGATTTCCACTGTAATTTTTAGGTGCCTGGACTGCAGCCAGTTACATGAATAGCGCTGGACACGTGAGTTGCTCTCAATGTGGTCTCTCCTCTTAGCGCCGCAGAATTTGTCCTTTTAAAAAAAAATTCTGGCTACAATCCAGCCTTTTCCTCGCCTCCCCTCCCCCTGTGTTATCCACCCACTGGAGGGGTGATTTCCCCCCCCCCCCTTTTTAACCTCATCCTCATTCAGAGTAGACTGGTTTCAAGTGGGCTGTATGCATTTACTATGCACACGTTTCTTTTTTTTTACTGATGCATGTAAAAAAAGGCTCTTGATCTGTAGCCTATAGTCCTATAACTGTTAGTCCTAAACCTCTCGTGATTTGTCAGTCATAGGCGTTTGGGCTTGACACTGCACTGTCACTGCTTCTAATGCTCCCCGGCTCATTTGCACAGACAAAACCGAAATTCCAATTGATCATTGGCTTATTTTTATCACCAAAGCCATCCCCACCCACTTTTGAGTGAGGAGGCATTTTTCTCAACAGAAGTGGAGTTGACAAAAGGCCTAAAAGTGTCATTTAAAAAAAATACTCAATAGGTTCCATTATTATTTTTTCTTTCTTTTTCTTTTTCTATTTGGCTTGGTCTATGTTTTTTATCAGTCCACTCAAAGAGCCGACGAGTTTTACTCCACTACCAGAGGATCCCCCTCTAGTGACCCGCGCCAGGACGTCCGGAGTGCGAGCTTCAGATTGCGCTGCAGACCAGGAGGTGCACGAGACACTCCGGCACAACCAGCGATGAGTGCGCGCGGGGAAGAGGCCGGCGAAACTTCGGGCTCCCAGGAGCACGCGGCCGCGGCGGCCACCACAGAGCCTCAGAAGAGGAGACCGGGCAGACCGAGGAAGCCCCAGAAAGTCAGTCTTGATTGTGTTTGTGTTTCTCTCTCTCTCTCTAACCTGCTGGACATATACGTGTGTGCTGCCGCTGTCCTCCTATAGCGATATATAGGCAGAACGGCGGGTTTCTCGAATGCAGCGGCGCCGAGCTAGGCTACTAGGCACGGCGTAGCGGTGAACTTTTGCACACAAAGCACGAGATTTGCTCGTTTTGGGTTGTAAGATCTAGTTTGTTTTGGACGACGTTGACTTAAAGCTTGCGCAATGAATGTGGCGCCTTTAACTAGAACTGAGCAAGTGAAATAAAGTCCTTCGCGCAAGCTCTGCACAATACGCTACAAAACCAGACACCAAGCCCTCAAAACGACAAAATGTATTCCAGTTTATATACAATATAGTCATATTCTCTATTTAAAATGTGCAATGTATGTGAAAAATACACTTCCCATGTTGAAATGCAAGTATTTGAATTTAGCTTCAGAGACCGTCCTAGATTTAAATTCACGAAAACAAACATTGAAGTTGTTTGCACTATTTGATGCTGCAAATACTTATGTATTTGTAAGCAAATACTCGTTCTATAGGCTGTTTGCAGCCTATGCACGGGTGTGGAATGCGCCACTCGATGCTCAAGAGGCTCTAGGCTGTTTGCTATTACCGTTATGTTTTAACTGAAAAAATAAGTAAAATGTAGGCTACATTTATCACTGTATGCTGAGTCTACAGTTATTCCTTAAATGTAGACAGGTGACTATTCATCCAGTCCCTAAATTAAGTCAGACTATTCTAGTTCTTCTTGGCACGTTTTTGTTCTGATTCACTGTATAAAGGAAGTCATTTGTGAGTCACATACTGTAGGCCTACAATTTGCATAGTGCAAAAAATGTAAACAGTCTCAACCGAAATCACATTTCCTTTTGTTTAAACTCTGTGTGACATTATAACACCACTTTCTGAAGTAAAAAAAACTAGAGAAAATTTATTTAATCAATAAAATATTAATTAAAACACAAAACAGTTAACCAACTGTAACCTGTAAAAGGGCACATGGGGTAAAGAACATAAACATGTTCTTCCACCACAGATATTAGTAAACCTTGATGAAAGTAACACATTACAGAATTATAAAAGGGAAACCTTTTTTAATATCTTTGAAGTCTGAAAGCTGTTGGCTGATATTTTTGAAATCTTGGTTGATGCTGTCTCGTCTCTCACACATGGGGGGTAGGCAGGCTACATCACTGTCTTAACACACACACACACACATAAGCTTTGTGCGTGCCCTGGTCTTGAATCAAAAAGCGACGACCAAGTGGAGACTACCAAGTAAAGGAGCGTGTTGTTGAAAGGGACCCCAGTCTGCTGAGGGGGAAGGAGGGAGGAGGGTTCGTAGCTTTGTTTCCTGTCTTGGGTCCTCAGTCCTCACGTTCACGTTCACGTCCCCAGGAGCCCACCGGAGAGCCTGTACCCAAACGACCGAGGGGACGTCCTAAGGGGAGTAAGAACAAGGGTCCTTCCAAGGCAGCGCAGAAGGTGAGGCCCATGAAATACAGCTGTGGCGTCACCATGCACACAGACACAGACACACACACCCACACACACATAGGCTTATGTGTATTCACATACACTCCCATGCAACAATATATCTACCTAACCATGTAGGCCCTTGTGGGAGAGAATACACACAGGAAAACCCAAATGCACACGAAAAGACACAATCACAATGCACATGTGCGCACAGATGCAAATACACACTAAACATGTGTAAACAAACATGTAAACAAATGTGTACACAGAGGGGTAACATGCGATCATGAAAAGAGAGAAAGAGATCATGTCGATGACTGATAATGATTAATGTTTAAGTAAAACTGTATCTCCTGCTCCAGAGAAAAGCTCCGGGAGTTCCTGGGGATTTCCCCCACCATTTATGTTTGTTTCATGACTTGCTTGTGAGTGTCTTCATCTATTAGATGGATTAAGACCACTGATGACAGTGGTTTTATAGTGCTCCCCTGCCACCAGGAAACACTATAAACAGTCCCAGTGCTTCTTTGAGAGGTGAACCACTTTGCGCTTACCATAATCCAGCCTCATCTCATCTGCCATTGTTATGATAAACACCCAAGATATTAATCTTGCAAGATAAAAGGAATCTCGGGAACCACAGGCACCCTTAACATATACAATTCACAAGTTCATTTCCCCTTCCCATATCAATCATTTCTGCAGTCTGAAAGATACTGTTGCACCTAGCTAGCTAGCTAGCCAAAACATTTGAGTACCCATCTTGACAAGCCTTTTAGGATTCCACCAGGCAACTCATTTTCGCGAGGAATAAGAATACCCAAAAAGTGGCATTGTGCACAGATAATATCAGGCATAATTTAACTGCTTTAGCAAAGCTAAACATATCTTTGCTTCCCATCTGTTATGTTAGCCATCTGTCCTCAGTTCTCCAATTCCCTTCCTGTGCTAAAATGTATAATAAAGGAATAGAACGATGTCTTTGAATCAACAGTAGGCCTAAGCCTTTTGATTTAAATCTTAATAATCATTCACAGTAAATTGTTATGCCATATCAAATTTTAGCAAGAGATGTTACTATTGTAAATTAAATAATAAACTTTACTATTGTCACATATTAGTGCAACCCTATTCTTGCCAAGATTGGTACTTTCTCCCGTGAACTCTTAATACGATGCCACAGAAAAAGGCTGTCATTGTAGGAACCTGATACAACGGTCCACTCGGCTAATTTTACGCCTACCAGCGCTGCTTGGCGTGACAAGGCCAGCCCCTCTAATAAGCACTGACCTAGCTCAATTGCCAAGCCTATAGCCACACATGACAACATGTGCTCATCAACACAAACCAATGGACACATGGACAAACCAATGTGCTCTGGTGTCATAGAATTACCCTCCAAAGCCGGAGACGTGCAAGAAGTCTGTTCTCACGAAGCGGGTGAGACATTCAAACGATGATTAATTAAACAGGGTGTTGTCTTTCAGACCATTAAATCCCATGATTAAAAATGTAGCATCCAAAACAGAGAATTGGGATTATACTACACAGATTGGCTGGCCAGCAACATCAGCGTCATTGGTCCCTGTTACAACTGATTATTTGATGATGATTTCAGCCATGACTGTATTATAGCTCGTAATGTTTACAAATGATAAACTGACATAAATTTCTTATGATAGATCTACCATCAGAATCTATAACAGGGCAAGATGTCCTATATTTGTCCATAGCTTGTAGAGCTCTGTGGCCTAATTTTCTTGACTGCAGTGACAACTTTAGTGATTAGTTGAAAAGCAACAATTGCTGTAGATTTCGCTTGATTTGTGTGTCGCATGCCACCTTTCTCTAAGTGATTAATCTGGTTTGATCTCTTTCTTTAAACCCGACATACCTGATACCTGAACTAATTTATTTGCCATTTAAATTTAAATTGATTTGTAAATTCCGTTAAGAACTTTCATGAGCTGTCTTCAGATGGAATCGTTATTGTGTAATATCAGTAGGCAGTAGAGTCACAAAACGGACATGGATTTCTATGAAAAAGATCCACATTGCTACTCTACTAAGACCTCTGGTATGCCTGTGTGGTCACCCTGGCAGTCCAAAATGATCTATGACGTGACAGAACCGGTGTTTTACAGTCAGAGAACTCCTTAAACTGGCCTTCAATGCCTTTGTTGGCTGGCCGGCTTTAAGCTACTAGAACCTGCTATTGGCTAATACACACGTAGAACAGGCTTCAGATGTTGTTGTGTCCGTCAAGACAAGCCGCTGGTGTTTCGGTTTTAGTGAGGATAGCTGTAATTTCATATAGGAGTAAGCAGAATGTCCTCAGCAGAAAGAGGGAAAACTGACTTTTTCGAAGGAGGTATTGTGGTGTAACAGTTTTTGATGGCCAGTTCTGTATGCATATACAGTACTATACACCATAGTATTACGGGTGGAATGTGATGAATGCCTATGCTACACTCAACAAGTTGTCCCCAAAACTCAAAATATCTGCCCGAGCTCACTGTTTATCTTTTTAAAGACATCTGCACGTTTGTAGGGGCAGGTAGAGAATGGTGCGAGTTATGAGGGGGGAGGAGCAGAGAGGCGTACCAGCCACTCAGGTGTGGGAGAAGCAGGTGCAGGTTTCAAACCAAAAAGAAATGTTTTTGTAATGCCAGTTGTAGCCTTCAGGGGAATTCCCAGACACAAATTGGGGAGTGCCCCTTTAAAATGGCAGCTAAAGTGTTAAGCTAGCCCACCGACTGATTCATGGTCTTTTATTGTGTTTTGCATAAGGGATAGTACACAGTCCGTCTATCTCTGCTCTCCCAGGCTATTGTCAATGTGCATGTTTGGCAGCTCTGCCATCTTCCAGATAAGTGAGACACAACACCTGCAGGCGGGGGAGCAGGGGGCGGTTCTGTGATGAGACCTGAGACACTGTTGCCTGTGTTCAGTGTCAGGGTTACGAAGGCGCTGGCATTATTTGCTTAGCCAAGCAGCTGCAGCAAAACCACATTAGCCCCCCCCCCCCACACACACACACATACACACACACACACAACCTACCCCAGCATACCTGCGATACCTGGCTTTTGCTGCTGCTCATCGTCTGCCAAATTCATAGCAGTCTAGTAGTTTGGCTTGGGTTTCTGGTGTCTGGATCCGAGCCCACTAGAGCTTTGGAGTCTGGATACTACCTAATATCCGATGAATTATTGAGACACGCCTTGTCTTGTTAATTGTGGCTGACTCCCGGGCTGTGGCTCCTTACCGTGGCTGCACAAGCCTGCCTGCAGGGCTGAATCTGGCCCACCTCTTACAAATGCCATATTATTTTTGTTTTGTCTTGGAATCAGATTAGAGGAGTAATTCCTTTCCCACAAACCCGAGTACCACAGGCACTTAAGCAGCCAGATACTGTACTGAAAATCGGAAAACACCCGGCTACGTTTGCACTCTGTACAGATCTCAGGGTGTGTGGGATTCTACAGTACGTCTGCTATGCTCAGCGAGTAACTGAGGAGCAGGGCTTATATTCCTCGCTCAATGTACTGGGTGTGATTCTGACTCCATTACTGTCAAATCAGGGCTTATCTTGGTGGACTCCGTCGATAGTGGACAACTCATTTCCACTTGAATAGCATAAAATTCTACTGGTGAAATATTACTCTGTGCTAAGCAGCCGAACCTTTGTTACGTTGTAATGGAGAATGTTTTGAAAAGTCCCTAACATGCTACTGATACAACCCTGAATATAATAATATAACTGTTTCTCCTTAGAGATATAGAGTTTTCAGGGTTATTTCCATTGCCACTCCAGGTTAGGAGATGCTAACATTTGTTGATCTGTGCTTTTAAACCTAACTAATAATGTTGTGATATAAATATCTACAAAGAACTATAATCAAAGTAATCATATTTAATACCAATTTATATTTTACAGAAATCAGAGGCTACTGGGGAGAAACGACCCAGAGGGCGACCCAGGAAATGGGTAAGTTTAAGTTATTTAACCATTTACTTTTTTTCATTTGTAGAGGAGCATTTATAGTCCGTAGTTCCCTGAAGTTCATGGGTTGTTTCTGGTGATGGCAGGCTGGATAACAAATTCATAGAAACACACCTTGTATGCTGTTTATATACCATAGTCAGGAAACACATAAGGATAATGAATTAAACATTCTTTCAAGACACAGTTTGTAAGAATTATCCTCATACCTGTAGGTCTCCAAGATTTTTTATTTACAAAAATGTTCTTTATCTTTTTGCTTACGTTGTGTGATTGTAATACATTCAAATGTCTGCAATTGGCTTTGTATTGAGGACGGGGGTGTGTGTGTTAATTTCTCAAAAATACTTGTGTTATCAGTCAAAGAAGTTGCAGTCACCTCACAGTGACTGCAGGAATACTCAAATGATTCCTCAGACAGCTTGAAGCTGTCAGCGTTTATCAGCTCAAAAGTAGCACGACTGATGGAAAAGCTACAGGCAGTTACTGTACTAGTACCATTGAAAGACTGTAAAGAGATGCAGGGAATGGGAGCTTTTCTCATGCATATATTGTGACAAAAAGGAAAAGCGAGATATGGTAAAGCCTATAAGCATAGACTTGTTAAGTCATAAAGTGTGTAGATTAATAGTTTTATCTAGCTGAAGAATTCCCTTGCCTCTATGCATATTTACTATGCTGTATAGTGGAAGTGACAGATATTCTGTTTGATGCAACAGTTTAAAGGTCTAATTGTAGTTTACAGCTTACTGTGTTGGATTGTCTCTTTTTTTATATAAAACCTATACAGCCTTTTATTTGTGTGTGCCACAGCTACACTAAGCCACACGGCATTGTTCATTGCATTGTTGAAAGTATTAGATATGTGAAGTCATTCAGATATATCTTCGTCTTTAGCATTTACATTTACATTTACATTTCAAACATTTTGCAGATGCTTTTGTCCAAAGCGACTTACAATAAGCACATTTGTCAATAGCTGAACAGGTCATACACCAGGTATAGTAAGCAATGTTAGAATAATGACAGCAGTATGTCATCAGGGCTAACTTCGCAATACATTTGACATACATTATGCATGGGGACATGACATGTTTGAGTCTACGCCTGGAATCCCGCTTCCTGAATTCCGGTTCTAAAAGCAGCAGAAAAGAACAAAAGAAAGCAATCTTCCCGTATATATCACCTAGCAGTTGTGTGGATTGATAACTGAGCTGTCAGAACAGAGGCAGCAGAGCAAATCAGTTCTCAGCCCAGCTCCCGGCGGCCACTGAACCCTTGGCCTGACTGATAAAGTGTATTGCAATATTTCCAGTGTATACCGCTGCCTGCCCATAGACTCCAAAGAAGCAGACCCTGCGTGTTCCAGGCACACATAAACACCTACACATGAACATCTGCCCACGCGATGGCCTTGTGTCGCTTTACGTCAATCGCTATGACAAAACTATTGATGGGCCGCACAGTAAACTAGTCTGTGTTTTGCTCTGTAGACTGTGTACCTGGCAGTTGATTCAGCAATACGTTTGTGCTACATGGAGAGGCAAAATGCTTGGCTTGCATAAAGAGCTGTCACCAGTTTACTTGGTTTTGCAATATAACTTGCTTTTATAGTGTATAGTGTACAAATACTGTATACCTTATTGTAATTGTGTCATTGTGGCTTTTAAGGTTTCTGATTGAAAGATATGAGAAGAACATTTTGTGATGAACTCCCAAACTTGGCAGGCCACAATTACCTCCTCCATAGGGGGGATTTTATGGCTGTGCTTCCTGAGATATATACTTGTTATCCACACTAGGAATTGCTAAGGTTTGTATTTACTTATTTTGTGATGGCCTTTTGTGAGTGTGATTTCCAAGAGCCCTGTCGTGATAGCCTGGTTAAAACCATTCTGATTTTGCAAGCTCAGTCTGGGAACACGGAATTGAAAACATTTGTCAGTCAGGTAGAGAACCAACCACCAGCCACTCAGAGTCCAGGTGGGTAGTTCAGTTGGTGCGACAGCAATTAACTGCCTATGTTTGTAAAACCATCCCCACATGGGTCTTTTTCTGATTGGTTGAAGGTTACCCAATCGTCTGCTAGAGCCTGTGTTTGAAAATCACTGTCAAACGATTGTTGTAATGATTCATTAAAAGTGGTCCATCCACCTGCTAATGGGGATCAGTGATGTCAAAAACAGGTATTCTGTCTTTCCAAAGCCAGTGAAATACCCATAGAGGACCGGGCAACATCACCATTCTGCCTTACATAGTGTTGACTTACCCTTTAATGTGTGACTATTTGTATTTTGGTTGTGGCTATGATCAGTTTGTAGCTTTAGTGACACTGGCAGGGAAATGGCATCACCCAGAGGTCTTTCCAACCACACAGTCGCTCCACACGTACAGGGTGGACTTGTCACGGACGTCGTTGTCTCTCTCCAGAATAAACAAGTCAGCTTTCTTTATTCAGCTACTGGTCGCCCTCCTGGAACTAATTATGGCTACAAGGGGCTGCTGGAATGTTTTTCTTTGCCTCACCCCCACTAAATGGATAATAGGAAAAGGTGGCCACGGCCACCGGGAGGCAAAGAAAGAAGTGTTTAACCATATCTGTCCCACAGGGAACTGGAAGAGTGGAGGTCTATGGAGCCTGGCCAGAGGTTCAGGCTGGGTGGAAACTCTCCACCTTGGGGCATTTATGTTTGGTGCTCACCAAACAACCAGAGCATTCTACCAGCATCAATGGCATCCTGTCTCCACCTTGTCCAACGATTGAGCTCAGGAGAATTTCGATCTTTTTACCTGCTTCCTTCATACGTTTGCATACATGTAGTACACAGTGTGGTCTTTCCCATCAGTTCAAGTCTTGTTTACCCTAGTTTATTTTATAATATACCCAAGAATCCATTGATGACACACACACTGTAAGATAGCCTCAGAGAGCCCCAGGAGAGTTCCTGATATGTTGTCATAATTGAACATACATAACTCAACACACTCACTATTGATTTTGTTCCCAAATGGGGTGGTCTAAAGGGAAAGCCACACATCTGGTTGTGGAAACCTTCCAGGGTCCCTTTGACATCTTACCTACTTGGCAAGGCTGCTCCTGTTGGATTCATTGTCCCAATTGGGTTCAGACAGATAAGAGCAAGGAGACTTTCTTTCCTGCCAGAGACCTTGGCTAGTGGATGGGGAGAGAGCTGTTTACAGAACAGGAAAGCTTGATTTGCTTTCCTCCTGTGTGCACCTTGAACATTCCACTGCAAAATACAGTTGGATTGTGGTTTGTTTCTACGTTCATACAGACTGTTCGTACAGTTTGGGGAACAGGTTCTTTGGGGCAATAGACAGATCAAATGAAGGGTGTGGACAACCATACGTTTTTTATCGCCCTCATGATGTAATAAACTCGAAGTTTACAAGTTCAAAGCAGATGTCTTTCTGAGCTCACACTTCGGTTCTGTGAGCATGGTGCAAACATCCAAACATTGCTCATCATGTCACGACCCTGCCCCACATCTTGTGGACATACAGCTTGATGAGCCGCCATTGTTAGGCGGGCAGTTTGACATAGCCAGGCCTCAAGTCGTGTTTGATCTGGAATCGTCTGGAATCACTGGTAGGTTGAGTTCTTGTTTCAATTTCTTGTGGACTTATCCCAGTTTTCCTGAACAGACTGAAAGAAAGACTGAGGATCTAGGTTAGGCTATGATTAGTCTATAACTAGCACTGATACCGCTCTCAATTCCTTGTTTGCTTGACCACACTCTATCTGCTGCTGCTGTTAGCCTCTACTCTCGGCCCTTACGCAGGTGAGATGGACAGGCGTGCCTGTGCCAAGCGGACGAGCCTTTCCCCGTTGGTACAAGAGCAGGCTGGGTCTGTGTCCCTCCAATAGCTCACATTAGGCAGTTCCCCCTTTATCCTGCCAACTGGCTGACTTCCATTGAATTTTATATATTGGGGTTCCTCTACAAGTGAGCAGGACCACATTGAGAAGAGATGTGTAGCCCTGTTACGGTCTAGCCTTGGCTTCACCACCACCATTTGGCTCTATATAAGTCGGGCCCACCAAGTAGTTGTCATGGCAATAAATGGTGACACCGGTAAAGACCAAAGATACATTTACATATATCCTATTGAAGTGTCTGCCAAGGGAAAGTCACAGTAAAACTACTATTTACTTGGTCCAGATAAAATGTCCTGTTCCGCACTGATCCCAGCTGTACCTTAAGGACACGTCTATCGTAATCGGATCCCAATCGCTGCCTTAAAGAAGAGCGAAAATATTGTTCATCATCATTCTGTTCCTATTTTGCTGTTTGCTTCCCTTTCCACTGGTCAGCCAGGAACTCTATCCCAAGTTTGGAAGCCAAAGTGCTCAGCTGCCCTTGAGCCCTGTCCTGTTCCTTTTGCGCACAGCTGCCCCTTTGTGCGAGATTCTATGCAGCCCACTCACACCCAGGCCTTCTCATAGCCATCTCCCATTTCTTGTTTCTGCACCCACGCAAAAACCTCAACCCGTCCCTCGCCGGCTTTAAATGGAGGCTACTGTGAGACAAACACCCGCCGCTATATGACCCGGCCCCCTCCCTCCACACTTAAATGTGCGGAAATGACTAAGTGAATGGGCGAGGAAGCATAAGTGCTAGGGCCATGTGTGTATGTGTGTACGTGTATGTGTGTGTTTGGGTGGTGGGGGTGGGGTTGATGTAGTGTAGAGGGGAGAGGAAGTACTCCCATCTCACACAAGGCTCTGCTGCTCTTGGCTTCGGGTCAGGGACCCGAGGCAGGTGCCAGAGAGCCAAATCAGAGAGTTGGGGGGGGGGAGACAGAGTGTTGGTGGGGTGGCAGGGTGGAAGAGGTGATGAGCTGCACAATTGGGAGCCATCCAGCAGCTTTGAAAAGAGAGGCCTCGAAAACCCTGAGACGCTGCCAGAATGTGAAAACTCCTTCCTTTTGAACGTGCGCATATGTAAGGCAGGGGTAATGGGGGTATTGTGATGGGAATTTGGTGTTAGCTTTTTATAGCCTCGGCATGCCTCGCAGAGAAAATATTGAACTTGGCCTCCTGGGTTTTCTGGGCAAGAGATCCTGGGTTGCAGTTCCTCTTCAGGCAGTTGGGTCAGTGGCTGAGCCAGTCCTACGGTGTGCACGTGGGCCCCTGAACACATGAGGTAACCACCAACACCTCTGTGATTCAGGCTTATTTATCAAATATGAATGCCAATGCATAGTCAACATGTAACTAAACCTACAGAAGGCCCCTTGGTGTGACAGCCTGCCAATAAGTTTTCTGTGTACTAAAAAGCATTTAGTCTATCCGAATGACTCATTCGTTCAGCTGGGAGGCGTGCAAATCTTTGGCGTTTAATACTTGTGTATTGATTTGCACGACTCAAGAATTTAAGTGTGTTGCTGTGGCAAGGCATTTTAGATAAGTAATTCTCACATTAAGGTTGGGTTTAGTAACATAAGTTGTACCAGTCATTGGGGGTTTTGGTTTAAATCTGGTCAGTAGGTTATTGTTAAACAGGCCTTATTTTGGGTTGGCATTGTTGCTTATATTCCCCAGGAACAAGAACAAGAACAAGTGTTCTTGTACAACATTGCATCTTTAGGCAAGCACATTTGTAGGGAGATGTTTATTCAGTTTTACGCTCAAAGTAGACCTAAATATTGTTGGAGCTAAATGTTGATACTGTATGTTAGCTTCTTTTGTTGGCAAATTAGTGGAAAATTTAAGTAAAACAGGAGCATAATTGCTTTGTTAGTAGAACTAAAGGAAGAGAATGCTTGCACTGAATAAAAAACTATGTCAACACACAAACTTAACTGTTTTAGAAGCAGTTATCTGTTTATTGTAAACAGGAATCAAAGGATGGCCTGTCGAGTTAAATTTGTGTACACCTGATAGCCTAGATCACTTTTTTCCTCTTCCTTTCACAATGTGGCTCTTTCAAATTCCTAAAATAGATATGGACATTCATGTCATTAGGGCATTTCTGCTGCTACTATTATGAGGCAGGAAGTGAGCTTTTCCAGGCAAGACAGGTTAATTCATAACATCTGCAATGGCCTGTCTAGAATGAGGGAGTTAGGGCCATGCATGGATTCCTTCGTATTTTCAAAGCAGCTATGGTTCCAACAGACTCAAACTGAGTTTAGCTTTTTACACACATTGTTAATTGACATTGTACGTTTATGTCAATAGTTTTAATTAAAACAATCAGAACAAAAAATGGAGTAACAAATAAATCTCTGTGTCTATTTACCCAATGCATTCTACATATGAAGGGAATTACTCTGAAAGACACAGCGGAACACTTGAAAAACGAAACCTTGAAATGTACAAGAGAAACCAAAAGCTGAATTATTGCATTGCCCCCATTTTTACTTTCTTCCCCTCTTCTTCTAAGAAACTCTGGGAACTAATTTCACTTCAAACAGCAAAGGCTCCTAAACGGAGCCGATCCAATTTGTCTGCGCCTTTCTTTCCTTCCAGAGCACCCCCCAAAAACCTCTCAACAAAAGGCTGCTTGTCCTGCCATGAATTTTCCACATTCCTTACAGCGGCGGACATTTTTCTCCTCTACAAAGGGCCCTTCGGCAAATTCCCACTAATCGCAGGGTTTAGTTGGGCCCTGATAGGTGCCATTCATAACTCTGGTTGGGGTCTAAAGAGGGTTGTGGAGTGGGGGACTGGCTGGACAGGGTGCTGACTTAGAATCTTTTCATGATGAGCTGAAACAAACTGTACAATTAACCAGTTTGTTTCAATCATTTCTTAAGAAACGGTGAATGTTTCCTGTGACGCATTCAGGGCATTTATTAGGCTGTTGAGGAGAATTCTGTGAGGTCTGCCCCAAGTAAGAGCTTTCTCTGTGGTTTGCGTAGGTCAATTAGAAGTTTGCACTTCTATCTGAAATAGTTTTTTCTTTGTGTGCGTGTTTTCAGGGGGTTTAAACTAAAATCAATTAATGTATAGTATATGATGGGTTGGATTCAGAGGGATCATTTACTTCAATTGGTATTTGTGCTTTAGGTATGCATTATTTTCCTAATCCCAAACACATAACCTTTTGAATACAGTTTATATGTAACAGGCAAATAATATGGGGAAAGACAGGCAGCAGGCAACATCAGCAAGGGGTTCAGATAACTGCATGTTGGAGCAAGTGTCTGATTTGGAGCCATTTGGACAACAACAGGTGAACCTGCATGGTTGACCTCTTATGTAAGGCAGGCCCCACAGGGTCAAGCTTGACGGGAAAAGAGCGCAGGGCCTTTATGGACTGTGGCCATCACACCGCTGCCGAATCATTCTGAAGACTGAGGTCTCCTCCAGTCTGAGCAGTCTGAGAATTATTTTCTCAGTTGTTTCCCAAATGTGGAACTCCTGAGAGCTGGTAAAGGGACAGTTACCTATCAGAAGAACCAAAAAAGAAAGGTTTAAAAATCTGGTGAACAGAAAGGTGCATTTCAGACCTTTCGGCGTCTAGACCCGCCAGCTGGTGGAGACGTCCTATTTGGACTCTCCCTAGGACTCCCCCATCGTGACAGCACACCATGATCCTAACAAAAGACCAGTGAGCGTGACTTTGTTACTGTGAGCGCTCACGGGAAAGGGTTCTCTATCCTGTTTAATGGCTGCAGAATGTACAGTATGTGGGCTCAGCCCTGTCCCAGCAAGTTCTTACCCAGTCATTGTCTTGACTTGTAGCTACTATCGCTCTGTGAGCTCACTGTCCCTGTTGCCAGTCCTGGCCCCCTGACATCCTCTATGACATCAGCTATAAGGCATTCAAGACACACTTAAGTCACTTACTGCTCTGCTTACAGTTTCTACTTTCAGTTAATGTGGGAGTCTGCAGGATCTGTTATTGTTAGGTGATTTCAAAAGTATTTTTAATCCCCCATCGTGAGCAGGGTTTTGCAGCACGTGTAATACCTGAGCAGATTTACGTGTTTCCCAATCACCTTGACATCCCTCATTTTGGAAGATCTACTTTTCACAGGACTTGCGGCGCCATAATGTTTGCATATGCACATGCCCTCTTGCCTGGTTTTCCTGGTACCTGGGACTCATTTTTACTCAGCTCTGCCCCCTCTGGCCAATATGCACACCACCCCATTCAACTGTTTTGTTTTTGTCAATGACAATGTATTACTATAAAATAGTAATTTAAGATTTATGTGCACATTTTAATCCTTGTGGGGGAGTCATTGAAATGTTGTTATTATGCTGTTACTGTAATAAATCAAATAATGTAACCTGGCTGGGATGTTTCACAGTGGTCAAGCCCTGCCGATAACAAGGTCTTGGAGATAGTAAAAGATTGATGTGGGTTCATGGTCTGTTGACGCTCTGGCGATGGGAGGTCACTAGGAGTGCTAGAGCTCTCACCCGTCATTCACCATCCCAGCACAGGGTGATGAGAAGCAACCATGGGAGTCTATAGAGTAAAGCTCACTCAACACACACTTTAGCCCCTCTGAGTATGTGTGAACATACATTTAACTTGTGAGGTGTTATGGGTAGAGAGAATTAAAGGGCTCTGACAACATGTAAGCGGTTGTCTAAAGCTGTCTGTTGTTTTTAGCCCTGTCTACACTAAAACATCAGATAGGGTGTAGACTAGAGGTACCGCACAGGGCTGCAGGTCAGTTGAAAGCAGTGAGCTCCTAGTAGTGTTTAGTAGAGTAGACAGGAGTCGTTCAGAAAGATAACAGAACATTGAACTGTCTCACAAATACTGCCCGGACAGGCAGATGATGACATTTCTTCCTTGTATTCATTGTAATTGTGTGTGTGTGTGTGGGGGGGGGGAAGACAAACATCTTTGGTCAAATAATCTATTTCACTTCAAAGTCAGTCCAAAGGGCAGCTGTGCCAGTAAGCAGAGCAAACACTAGGAGGTCCTTTCTCATAGTATAATTAGCACTTATAGAGTGCATTGCTACCATCATCAATATAGCAGCAGAAAATAGAGTAGATATTCATACACATGTGATATATGTAAATAGAGTCTATATTGTTGATGAAAACAGCTCACAAGATGTCAGAAGATATAAAAAAAATAATACAACATATTGTTTTTAATTATTACTATTTTATTGTATTTATTTATAATTCAATCTGGTTTTACTTCCTAAATTTTTACAACGATAAATGTTTTTATATGTGTTTTATTTTTTATGCAGCAAGCCGCAAACATTCAGTTATGTCTTTTTGGGTGTCGTGGGTCAAAAAGTCAGAGAGCCACTGGTCTATCAGATAGGGCTTTTTCTGAATGGCGGTCTGTACAAGGTGCTCGGTGGAGGAGAGGCAATTCTGACTTTGATCAGCGCAAGACTCTTTGAGAGGGGGCCAGTGGGTGGCTGCCGGGCCTGAGAGCCCAGAGACCGGCATTCTTGGAGCAGCGGTGGTATAGGGTTTCAGCCGTGATGGGGTCCCTGCCGTGGGGGGTGGGGGGGTATACTTACCTCCATGAGCATACCTTAGGAGCGCACCACCCACCCACGCTGCCCAATACAATGGTCTGTACTAGCTGCTGGGCCCTAAAAAGTATTCCATATTGTTTGGGTGAAATTGTTAGATGGGTGAAAGACAACGCTGCAATTTCCCTTTTGTGTTTAGGGGGGGTTAGGGAAGGGGGGGGGGTGTAAGACATGCTATATAGCAAGAAAGGCGTCTGTATTTAAAGGGATAGAGTTTCCGCGATAGTTATTTTGGAATGCGTTTCCCAGATGCACCGCAATTGCGAATGGAATTACTTTCAGGTGTAAAGATGTCGAGCTCTACTGGCCGCCTTGCACATTTTTATCATCAGAATAACATTGTGTTTCCATCATTTTCCAACAAAGAAACAGCTTTTAACAGTTGCTAATTATTTTTTTTAAACTGTTGTTGTCAATGGATTTGTAATTAGTGTTGAATGGAGCCTGGGACTGTTTAACAATATTGATGATTGTTTTTCTACGTGCTTTAAAGCAGTGTTTTTTAAAGTGGAGGTTAGGAACCCCTTTATGGTCCCAGGACACTTGTGTGGATTAGCTTTTTCTTTTTTTTATTCATTTATTTATTTTATTTATATATTTATCTTTATTTATAAAATGCCATGCTACATTTGTGTAGCAAATGTGTGGATTGTGTAGTTTCAAACCCACTGTGTAAATCTATTGAATGCATCATTGTTTGTATTGATGAAGGCATCTTTTGCTGACTCATGTCTTCTTGAATCACATTACCTGGGGCGCAATCTGTTTGCATCATGATCATTGCTAGGTACAGCATTGTGCAAAAAGGCTGAAATGTATCTATGTTTTACTACATTATATAATTTTAATATCTTCACATGAAAAGATAATAATACTAGATTTGAGAGGAAATACATGTCAATATACATGAGTTAAATAACACAAATCAAATCATGATGACATGATGCTGTCATTATTCTAAGAGAAAGTTGTTTGCTTGGAATAACTGGTATTTAACCGGTTCAGCTGTTGACAAATGGATAAAAGCTTTGACACTTTGGATAAAAGCGTTGTCTACTCAGACACATTTTGACAGAAATAACCAAAAAACTTGAAAGCAATCACAATATTTCATTAATATCATTTGAGCAGTAAGGAGAGTGCACTGGGGTTCTGTAAACCTTCGAACCAATGAAACCCTACAACACCAGCTGTCGGTGGGCCTTGAAAGTTTTCCGTTTTAACCCGTACCATTTATACGACCGGCCGGTGCAGCCCATGCGCATCAAAATGCGCATCATTTTATCAATTCCTTCCTTCGCTGCCGCTTGCATTCCTTACCCAGGACCCATCCGGTGTTGACATTGACTCCATTACTGTGTTACAGTCCGCTGGCATTCCTGCCGGACCTGGCACACAACACGCCAGCTGCTCCGAACAATCTTGGTGGGGGTGGCATGTGTGTGTGTGTGTGTGTGTGTGTATGGGGTGTGTTTCCAAGCACAGGGGACTCTTAATTTCCCCCCACCCCCCCACCCCGTTCTTACATTCTCATAGCTATCATGGACCTCAGCTGTCCGGCCACGGTCCTCCAGCTACTTCCTGTGTGCAGTGGCAGCACTGGGTGGTGTTTGTGATGCAATGTGAGGACGGATTACAATCACAGCTTTGTTTAGGACCCACTTCTCCCTACACACACTGCTGTGAATGCTGAGCTTACCCAACTGTGCCAACACACTAACCACTTAGCTCACATTTGTTTTGCTGTGGCGTTTTTGGGTCACTGACGGACAGGAATAGGCTCTTTTTTAGTGATGTATGTGTCTGATGGAGACCCGTCCATCAGGACATCCATCAGACTCGTGTCTTTAGCTTTCTCTCCCTGATGCTCTGTATTTATTGTTTGTACTTGTAGGAAAAATTTTCAGATTTGTTACCGTGCATATCATTTTGGCACAGTATCCAAAATATTAAGGAATCAAGTTTGGAACTATGGTTGAAATCCCTTATTTACTTATCTCAGTGGCCGAAGTGTCCCAGAGCAAGGCACTCACGCTGCTACTTGGGTATTACTAGGAAACATAATATGGTCTAATAGGTAACCTGCCTGACAACAACACGCCAGCCACATACAGCATTGCAGCACTAATATCACTTGCTATCACAAACGTTTTCGACCGCAAGCTATATTGTAACGTCTTTTATTTCCCCCTTTTCTTGCAGCCACAGCAAGTGGTCCAGAAAAAGCCTGCTCAGGTACGTGCTTTTAAAGATAAGCGCACAACTCACACACACACACACACACACACACACACACACACACACACACACACACTCAAATGTTCTGTTATTGTTATAGGACACTGTCCATCAACATGCAAGTCTATGTAGAAGCTTATTTGGCATTTATCGCACTGCTAAAACATTTATTTAGCTAGATAAGAAAAGCAATAAAAACATTGGTCCCTTCAGAATGTGTGTAGCCTACAAGTATCTGTACGTGTCTGTCTGCATGTGTTTGTTTTTTATGAGACAGAGAGAAATGCATTATGGGGTGAGACAGAGAGGACAGAAAATAGTCGAAGTGTATGCGTGTGTGGGGAGGGTTTCCTTAGTAAGTAAGGGAAGCAAAGAGTACATGTCCCTGCTGACTAGAGACCCCCATAGGCACTCATCAAGGCCCATGTAAGCGTCACTCCTCCATGTGAGGAATCTCTGCAAACTCTCCTACTCCTGTTCCATACAAGCACTCACCCCTGGAAATCCCCATTTGGCCCCGTTTATCAGCAGAACAAAGCAGAGAGACAGTGAGACTGTAAAGATTTGTCTTTAATCCGTCTGAAATTACTACGCCTCCTCAAATCTTCTTTGCTTTCTCATGGGTTCACGTAACAGTCTTGGGATGTAATACCCCAGTGTACTGTATGACCATCCCAGCCCAGTCAGGTGACAGTTTGATATTCCTCCTCGAGCACCTGTGACCATCTGTATAGTTGTGGCAAGAGGAACTCTTCCTGTAGCAAAACCCTTATGTTAACACCGGGCTGTTCGCTCATAAAGTGTGTGAACAGATGGGCAGTGTAAATCCAACAACACGAGACCTGGCCCGTTTTGGTTTTTCAGAAGCTTGGAGTTGCTTTTTACTTTACGTTCCTCCAAAGAAGTCTAAAAGGGCGTGATTTATTCCTTGCCCTTTCAGTGAGATATTCCCAAGCATGCTGTTACGTCAACCGTGCTGTTAACACATAATAGATAATTACTCGATGTTGTGTTTTGCCTGCGTGAGCACTTAAAAGGAAACCGAGAGGTAATGAGTTAGTCAAATATGACACGGGGTGCCAAGCTAACCAGCTTTTCCTCCCGCATTTCCCCTCACATCCCAGCACCTCCCTCTGTTCGCTGGTGCGGACCACTTTTCGGTGTGAATGCATAACCTGGCCGCTATTTGTCGCGGTGTGGGAACGGCCTGCCGAGGGTGGCGCGGAACCCTGCTCGGGGCACGTCGAGGCCCTGGGAGCCGGAAACTCGAGGGGGGGGAGACCTAAAAATGCCATTGTGCACCTCCCACTTACGCTAGGTTGTTTTATCTCAGGGCACAGCAGCCCACAGCAGCCCGCACCAGCCCGATTCCATGGGCTGTGGGTGGATGGGAGGGTGCCTGACCGACCCGGAAACTATAACCCGATCCCTCCACGCAGCACATGATGTTAATGAGGTTTAATGGTAATGAGGTTTGGGCCACTGCTAGTTACCGGTTTTCCCAGATTCCTTCTTGTTTACTTCAAAGGAGTAGGGGAGTGGAAGTATGCAAAGCATACATTACCGCGCTATTCTGTTCTCCTCATTGGTGGCCCGGGCGAGCGAGGCAACAAAATGAACGATTAGCCGAATTGGACTAATCTTTAAATATAATGTCTTTAAGGTATAAGGTCTATAAGGTCTATATGGTCTTTTTTAGGTCCTCAATCTGAACAGTAGGAAACAGGTCGGTAGAATGCTGTTTTGCCTCAGGTGAATCACCCTGACCTTCATTCACAGCATAGTTAGCTAGCTAGTTTGACTGGACACAGCCTTGCTTAAGTAAGGAACCTGAATATTATGCCACTGAATGTGTGTTTAGTGTGTCTGTGGGGGGGTATGATTAAAAGTTTTATTTTTTCTGCCCCACCCCTCGTTGTTGCTGCCCACCCCTCCTCTCCTCTCATTTGCCCATGTCACACATGGTAGCGTTTAGCTGGCCCTTCACAGCTGAAGTGTCTGCGGCACTAATGAATGGAGCTGGAGACGTATAATGCAGACAAGCTTTCAGCGCAGGCCTCTGTTCTGGACGCCCTGCCACCGCCTGGGAAAGAGAGAAGTTGTAAATTGTGTCAGTTATCCTTCTCGCATAAAGCAAGGCCATGTGGAAAATTAAACCCGTTTCATTCTCGAAAAGGGTGAATGGGCACTTATTTCTGTTTGCCTATTTTTTTCCCTGTTTTATGTTTTGATTTTATACTTTGCCAAGTGGAAATTAAGCAAATGTAATAAATAATAAATATTTAATAATGGTCACTATCATTGCCCCTTTCATTCACATTCAGTAAAGACCTATACTGTCGGACCACTCCAATGTTATCAGTTCATTATATATCAGTATCAACAAGACATCAAAATTATTGAATTTCCTACTCTGGAATCAATAAAGTGGTCTGTCTAATTTCACTCACCTGGACTTTTTATCATTCTATTCACCTTATTTTCGAATGCAATAGTGGGCTTTTTGTGGGGGAATGGTCGGGTTGTTACTACAAAATTAATGTTTACCGAAATGGATGTGGGACAGACTTTCTGTTCACATTTATTATTCAATAATCTAAATATCTAAGCAAGAACACATTTCAAAATTGGGTCAATAGGGATATAATTATGGTGAAAGCCAGTCTTGGGCATCTCGTTTTTAACAGTGGCCTTTGGTGCTAAAAGCTACTAAGCCAGAAACATTATACCTGTAGAAGAGGTACATTGAACATCTTGGTTATTTCAGGCTAACAAGACTAGGCCTCTATCTAAATGAATGGGGAGAGAGCCAAAACTGCACTTCCAATGGTCACCGGGACATAAATATAGAATAGAAATAGAATCACCAGTCAAATCTCATAAGATATGCTTAAAAAATGTGGTTATATTTCTACTAATTTCCATTGTCAGTGCAACCAAACGATTGGCTTAGTAGGTTTCCCGATCGGTTGATATAAAGCAGACGATTGGCTCTTTGGGGGGAGGGGCGGGATATGTATATACAACCGCCATCTTTGGCATTACGGACTTCTCCCATAGAGTTCTATTCAGGATTCTTTAAGTGTCTGTCTCTTCTATAATGTCTCTGACTATTCTGATCCAGACTTTGTTATGTACAGGAAACGGAGGAAGAAGAGGCTGAGGAGTCCCCAGAGGAGGAGGAGGAGGACTAAGCTACCACACCGTGAAACCTCTACCTCAAACATTTGTCACGTCTTTCTAAGGGAAAAGACTGCCTTGACCACTTATTTTGACTCTTTACCTTTCCACTTTTTATTTTACTTGGTTTAATTTTAACTCAAATTATGCCATGTCCATTTTTATCTTATTACGGGATTTGAGGCTAAAAATTGTAATCCTCGGAGCACCAGCCGCTGAACCGGTGACAACGTTAGCATGGTGGCGCCTTTGTTGAGACAACATGTTTGCTAACTGCTGTAAGCACAGAGGCGCAGCGCTTATAGATGCACGTTAGAGCCACTGCGGTCGCTCGTTCTCAAATTTGATTTTCTCCTATTCTCTCTCTCTCACTCTCTTATACACACACACACAGACACACACAGACACACACAGACACACACACACACATAAATACAGACATGAATGCACTCACACACACTTTAACACGCCCCTCCTGGTTGAATCACCTGTCTATGCATAGACAGCAGAAGAGAAACTGAGACTGGTTACATCATTCAAAATTCTAGAACAACGAAATTGAACACACGCGCCCAACCCCCCCATTTCCAACACAAACACACACGCGTGTACACATACATTACCCACCCACCTCAGAATGAAAACATCAAAGACAGGGAGACATGTTGGTATATCAAGTGGTGCAAAAGCCCTTTAAAGCTACAGTATGTAAGATTGTACGGTGGAATGTTTTTGTTCCACTCAGACTCGGACAGTCTGTGTTGATGTGCATGTGTCTAGAAATAGAAGATGATTTGTAATGCTTTTTTTAAATCTTACATATTCTAGCTTTGAGATCAAGGTATAAGGTATGTTAAGCAAGAATTGTTTGTATTGGCTCTTGTAGTTTTCAATATCACACAACTGACCCCGTCTAGCCTTTTTTAGACGCTGACGTTGGCATTCCACCCTTCTTAAATCTTTTTTTGGTCTTTCTGACAACATATAGTGAAGGAAGACTGAAAAAGGGTTGTAGAGAGATGGTTCACACCCCAATATCAAGAAGTATTTTACCAGACAGCAAATATACTATTTTTATAAAAATTTGTTTAAAGGCTAAACATTTTTGCTGGAAATTTGATCTAAGCTTTAATGTTTGATTATGTGTCCAACCGTAAAATAATAATACAAAAATATTTATTACTGCTATAGGTAGGATTTAGGAATCAATCCAGCAAATCGAATTTCGTTGTCGAGTGAACAATTTAGTCAAATAATATTATAACACATTTTCTTTAAAATAACGTTGTATGGCTCAGGAAAAAATGCAACATCAGGAGTAGCATGCAATGGGATCTCTTTTGCTGAACCTAACTAAATCAGCTTTAACAATATTTTAAATGTATTTACTTTATTAATAAAGAAGGAAGTAGAAAATAAATAATAGTAAAAGTAAGAAAATAACTAGGTGATTATTGCATTAGGTCAGTATGTGTGACAGCCCTGACTCCGTTCTTAAAGCTTTAATACCAATATGCTTAAAGGCCAAATTTTGTGTGTGTGATTTTATGTTCCCTGTTGTGATTAGGATATTGAGATATTACTTTAGCAATGCTCTGCTCTCCCTGTCTTTGGTGGAAAAACACAATTTTATACATTCAGTGTTGGATATACTGTAATCTTTATTAGCCAGTACGCCACAACCAAATTGTTTCAAACCCAAACAAACTACTGTTTTATCATTTCTTCTTGGCATCCAATTAACCAACTCATGTACATAGGTTCTTTCATTTCATGTCATTTATTTTTCTTTGTGCAACACAGCTTTAAAACAATGTCATTGATATCACACTGCAAAAAAAGAAATACACTGACTTGGTCTGCCTTACAAACAAACCTCAAGAACAAAACCACAAGAGTAAACGACACATTACCTCATGACACACTTGATATCTGAACAGTTGCAGTGTGACGCAGGATGACCCACCTCACACTGAAACCCCAGGGAGCCTCACACTTAAAGGGACACTCCACCTTATATTATCCAATATTAACCCTCAGCTCTGGCTGCTGTACGACAAAAACAAACTAGTACTAGTACCCTTGTTTTTCAAGGCTGTCTAATTTCCTCCCATGTCCCACTGTGCACAAACATGCATGTTGGACGTAGGTGAGCCTATGATCACTGTTAGGGGAGGAGTCGAGAGGAGTGCAAACCACTCAGGACTGAGATGTGGGAGGGGCACGCACTCTCTGACTCTCTGACCGAAACAACAATGTTTTTGTAATGCCGGTTTCAACCACAAGTGTAATTCCAGACACAAACTGAGGAGTGTACCTTGAAAATGAGACTGTGGCTATCTTCAAAGCCCAGACTACCCAGAATGTATTATACCTTAGTCTTGAACAAGACAGACTGCGTAGTTGTGGTAGTTTGAGGAATTTTCAACAGAGCACTTAGAATGATCAGTCTGCTACATTGTTGCTGTCTGAACCAATTCTACTTTGGAGAAGAATTATTTATAGGATCCAGTGAGGCAATCATTAGAGATACCAATATAGGGCACAGCAGGAACGTTTTTGTCTTTTCTACTTTTCTTAAGTGTCTTTCAAATTAATGTAATTGAGTGGCACGTTGTAGACTGAGGTTATGTTTAATCCAAGGTGGAGTCATCCTATTCATGTTACTGTATACTAAGAATCTCCATGATAGACCTGCATGTGTTGTTGCTGATATGCAATACCTCTTCATCATTTCAAAACTACCTCTGACTTAGCACAACCAGAACAACGTCTCGAGACGTGCACCTTGCTACTCTGTAAAAAGAATACTACAAAGCACAGAAAGGCTGTGTGCGTTAACATGCTGATAATGTTTCATTGCAACTTAATACTGTACATTATATGAGCGGTTCTCAAATGTGGGCCATCGACGCATATGAGTATGCAGGTAATGTCTGTGTTTGTTTCGGAGCTGTCAGCAGCATACTGGACACATGGCAGATTATTTATTATAATCTGTCAGTGAATTATGCGGGAAAACACACCTGCATCACAAATGATGATACCCATAATTCTGTGTGATTCACTGCTAGAGGGATTATTTCAATCGATTACAAACTCTATGCACCCAGGAATCCTATTAACTACACCAGCTGACACCGTCGAATAGATCTACCCATTCTGGCAGAAGATGTTTTACAAATCAGGATAAAAACCTGCAGAAACTAGATGGTATGTGGTCCGTTGTTTTCATATCTAGAACTAAAATGCAGCTAAGGGATAATGTTGTTTTTTTTTTTTCATTCACATTAATATTAGTTTGCGTCTAACATTTGTTATGAAAGACATATTTTGTTCCTTACAAACTGGGACTGAAAAACTGTTAACTTGAATATATATTTTGTACTGATTTGTTAAATGGTTAAACAAGGATCAAGTGCTTATATGACACCACATGATTATATTACAAATGTTTTGTTTTTTAAAAACTTTTTTTGCTCTGAATAGTTTTTTTTAAACTATGTACTACCTATATACGTACCTCAAACAGACTGATAAAAAATGGACTAATAATCAATTGACAATACCTACCTCCAGTCTTGAAAAGGAATGATTTTGCAGGATTACTTCAGTATGAGTTTCAACGGCATATGATTTAACCTATGTTAGGACTGCAAAAAAATAATCCATGCTCAAAGTGTGTATCTGTTTTCAAACTTCAAAACCAAGTACATTTGGATATCCACCCTTAGAACGAACCCTCCTTTAAAAGTGTGTTGAAAACTTTCAGGTTTTGAGATAGATATGTTTTGATTTTTGTATAATGTATTCATGGATATGTTTTTTTGTTTGTTTTTAATTAGTAGATATTGATATACTTGATTAGCTGGTTTGTGTACTTTACACAAATGTGATTTTCTTTCTTGTTATTATGGTTAAACCAGATGTTTATGGAAATGCTTTTTACTTAGTGATGGATTTTACCATTTTCCACCTCTCACCATGGCAACCTTTGAAATGTTAACATGGTATTCTTAACTGGGCCAGAGGTAGTGCCTCAGAGAGAGCTAGATCTAAAATGTCAACTCTGCACTCGCCATTCACACAAGTATGTAACTGCCATATCCACTGGTGTCAGGTTAACAGTGGCTACGCTTACATGCGCACTCATATTCCACCGGAATATGACAGTAACAGTGGAATATGTGTGTGCAGTTCATATTCCCGAATTGTGAAGATTGACATATTCTGAATAATAGTGAAATGTAAGTGTGCATGTAAACGGGGTCTTGTGGTAGTGGCCCATCTGAGCCCATCTGTGCTAGGGACCTGTCTGTTGCTCACAGGTAGAGCTACTTACTGTATATCTCTGGGAAACATAGTTCCCAACCCATTCAAGCAAAGGAAAAATCACCGGCAGCTGTTGAGCTTGTTGAAATGACTGGCATACCTGTGTGAGCTGGCGAAAGCACGTTGTACAATAGCTTTGAAAGTAAGGCTTTGAAACAGATGTGCATCATTGCAGACTATACCAACATCTATCGGCATGTGGGCAGACAGCAAAAGAGCTGAGACCGCAAGTTTTCAGGCTTGGTTAAAGGTGCACTCCTTGATTGCATAGTGCCCACCCCAGTCACTGTTTATATTTTGAAACACAACTGTGTTGGGTGTTTGGGTGGCTCTATGGGGAGGGGTAGGGAACAGTGTGAGCCTAGGAGGGCAGTGGGGGGAGGAGCAGAGAGGAGTAACAGACACCCAGCACCCAGGGTGGAGATTCGAACAAAAACATCAATAGTTTTGCAAGAACAGTTTCAGCTACAAGTTTAATTCAATACAAAATTGGGGAGTGTACCTTTAAGTAACTTCTTTATTTATGGTTCAGCAGATTATACACTAATTTGTTGTTTTGGTGATTCTTTTATACCTCACCGTTTGTCAGAATGCACGTGGAGGCCACTGTTGATGAGCTTTTAACTCTGGGAGTCTTAATGAAGTTGATCTTTTACCTTCATGATATCTAGTACAATCGAATACAAACTACTACCTCTATAATGGCCTATACTGTTACCTCAGATTCAAACTTAATTACTGTTAAAAAATTCAGGTGTCCGAGAGCATGGGAAGAACATCTTAAAATGTTATATATATATATATACACACAGTATATATAGTTTATTTTTGTGGGAGATACATTTTATAAGATTGTTTTTCTCTGCCTCTCCGTCACCATTAGGTAAGACTGGACATATAACTTTTTTAAAGGATTTTTCTTACCTTATGCAATGTTATGTAATCGTGCTAGCTGTGATGGACAACAGCTTCTCTCCACTCGTTTTGTATAATTTCAAATGTCTTCTACAGTATCTAATCTTATCGCTTTCTCTATCCACATAGTATCACTGTTTTAGATTACAATTGCTTGCTTGCTAAAAAAAAAAAAGTTCTCTCTAGATATTCACAGCCTTATTCAGCACAATAAAAAAGTATGGCATTTGTGACAACAGCGTTTTTCAGTTCTTCATTTCTTCTTGATGTTCTTCTCTTACATTGTGGATGAAAATGGAAATATGACTTGTTACATGAAACATTTTTGCATGTTAAAAATTCAAGGGTAACTGTGTCACTGTCTGTGAATGTGTGCTCCTCTAGTATTTGGCCAGTGTAAAGTACATTGTCTACATTTATGCTGCAAAAATGGTCCCACTAAACACGTTCATAGCTCACATACAGCTCTTTTAGGAACCCACCTTTCTTGAGTACTCAACAAGGAACCATGTGGCATTATATGTAGCCCACAGTAATTCTAACCTTCATTGGATCCTGATTAGATCCATCATTGAATGGGATAAAACAAATAGTTAAACCCTGGTTTAGTAGTAGTAGGCTATTAGCAGTAGCAATGTTATTGTTGTTTTGCTCCCACCATCACCGTCTTTCAAATTTGTTCCTGCTCTGTAACATCTCTCTCTGGTTTTCCCTCCATTTTTCCATTAACCTCACTTGGAGGACACAGCCACCTCAGAGCCCCTGACCTTTGAACCCAAGGGAGGGGAGGGTGTGCGAATAGGGGGTATGGGGGGTGCACATCAAAGACACCCAGCTCCCAAGTCCCTGACAAGTCTCTCCCCCACCCTCCCTGACAGGACCCCCGGCCCTCTCTGGGTGCGTTATTAGTGCCAGTGCACATCAGAAAGCCTCGCACTAATTCCCCGATTGACCCATGAAAAGGTAGAAGTGTGTGTGTGTGTGTATGTGTGTTTACGTACAGATTGGGGGGATGGGGTGGGGTGGGGGGGGGGGGGGCTGAGTGGAGGGAGAAGGAGAATCAAGGTGGCCTCTCCAAAGCTCTTTGGACTCTTGTCTTCAGTCTGTTGATGGTAGCATTGACGTCTTCCTTGTCTCAAACAACTGTGATAATGGCTGATCTCTCAGAACTGTGTCAGTGTCTCTTTCAACCGGCAGGGCCTTGAATATGAACAATGAGCTCTGCGCTAGCTATGCTACCTTCTCGCTGTCTGCAAAACAGTCTGTCAGTTGCCCCTCTTCATACATTTGACCATTACTGTACGTCACTAATGAATTTATTCATGGTTCTGGCAATGGGTTGGGGTTGTTAGTCACTGAATGCTCTTACCAATGCAATATCCAATCGGACCTGTGACCTATTTTCCTCAACAACTGATGCATCCACAGTTTCCTCCCGGACAGCAGCCATGATGATTCTGTACCTTGCCCAAAATATCCTAGTGGTTGGTCAGTAGCCAATCAGAGAACTTTCGGGATACCTGGTCAGATACGCCACAAGCAAGACCAGTCTGTTTTGCAGCTAGCACAGCTGCAACTAGCGCCAAATTTCGAAATGGGCCGGCCAGTTTGTTTTGTGTATGGAGGCCTGGAGACAAACTTCAAGGTCCCTTTTTACAGCATCATTGCAGGCATCTATGATTGAACAGCCGGTCCCCCGCCAAAATATGAGACAAAGCAGAGAGGCTATGCAGACTGTTAGCCGTATTGAATCGCTTCCGAAATACCACATATTTATGGTGGCTAAGGATGGTTGTCATCATATGATGAACAGCCATTGCCTGCTCAACAACTCATCTCCCCCAAAGTTTGGCTCCCTGTGTTGTAAAAATAGGATATCCACCTCCACCCCCACCCCCTTCCCCCCACACACACAACCCCAACTTCTTGAGTAAATATTTAATCTAAATATCCCACTTGTTGTGTCAGGAAGCGCTACTTCCGGACATCCTCAGAGAAGAGTGAAGGAGACAATGACTCGCTTGGCCTCTCTTTTTCTCTCATTTCCTATATCCCCAGCACCTCAACTACTGACCCTAAGGGATGGCTTTCGGAGTTGACGGTCATTTTGCAGGAATTATTGCAAGTCCTGAGCATTAACTACAACAAACCTTTAAATGAGTTTTATTCATTTTATGGGGATGTCATATCTCAACCCACAAAGCGTAAGATTACAGAGCGTGTCCTTACAAAGACAGCGATAAAGAACCAGCAGCAGGTAAGAGGAAGATAAATGCCAAAAACAACCTCTTCACAAATTCCTCTACATGTTTTATGGCTACTTGAACGGCTTGCACATAAAGATCCTTTAAATTCTGGACCTGCCTGACAGTGTGTACGATAAGGAATTGCCCGAGGAAGTGTGAGAACTCCTTCCTCATCTTGCCCTCGGTTTCAAAAAAGCTATCTTTTTATTTTAAGCTAGCTAGCTCCCAAAAAGTGTCTGAGACGTGTGGCGGTTCTGCTGAGGCCGCCGTGGCCTGCACACTTCCTGGGGACCGTGTTTGGATTGAACCATCCGGGGGTCTGGCTGTAAATATGCATCGCTAGCTCTCTCTCTCTCTCTCACACACACACACACAAGAAACATAAAGAAGAAAACCATCATAGTATATTGTGTCGTTAGGTTCAGACAGTGAACACCAATCACAGTCCCTCCTGCTAATGCGGGCAGTATATTTAACTGCTAGTGTTTAGCTTCAAGCATCTGCTCAGAGCAATACTTGCTGCTAATACCCTCTGCCAGTGTTTTCCTGGCAGTTGCTGACCTTCCGCTGCCCCTCCAAAGACACCTTAAATAGTGCGCTCCGCCATGCACCAGGAGCAGGTTGCCAAACAATGCATTGCTGTTGCATTTCTGTTGTCTTTTTATCCTGACTGAAATGTTTATTTGTCTCCCGTGGCCATGTGAGAGGAAATAACTGCTTCCTATTCCATTTCCTCTCATCACTCGCCACCATCTCTTGTCCCTCACACCTCCCACTCATGAATCCTTTCTTCCTTCCTGGACAGCGGACAAAGGATGTCTCGCAGCAAATGTTGGCCTGGCATAGAACAATGAATTATTCCATCCTCCGATACCCTGGGTTTACCGTGTTGAAACTGGTCTAGATTTCTTGTTTGTAATGACATTGTAAAACTATGTCCTAAGCCTAAGGTGTAGATGTTTACCGCCAGTGCAATTTTCCCACCACAGTTAAGTCCACACTTGAAGCCTTGTGTGTAAACCTGCCAGTGTGTGGGAGGATTTGCGGTGTATAAAGTATGGGTCTCGGTTTGGTTCACATGCAAAAAAAAATGTGTGTTTACAAAATGTGGATGTCTTTTTATGAGTGAGTAAGAGAAAACAAAAAAACAAGGTGAAGTGATTAAGGCATAACATACATAAACATATAATTACATGGCTCGGTTTATTTTCGCACGTGGATGCAACGCACATGTTTTGCTCCAGGAATGTTTACCCTGCGACCGTAGGCCACTGAGTCACATCCAGGGCCCAGGTTATCCCCTCTGGCCGGGACCTGAGACTTCTGTGACTCACTGCCCCGTCACAGGGTACAGTAAATGCCTGTACGGTGAAGCATAAAACGCATCCGGGAGGGCACAGTCATCGAGGAACGATTTCCTCTTACTTTCACCCTCGTCTTCTATCTCCCGTGACTCACTTTGGCTGGAGGTTTTGCCCCCCTTGCTTCCCTCCTCGCAGTGGCCTTTGTTCTCCTCCTCTGTGGCTTTGTAAATTACCTCAGTTTAATAAAGCACAGGCTGGGAGGTTAGACCAAACCGCATCAACGGGGGAACCTCCCTTCCCAGTTTACGCCTAGAGCCACCCCAACAGCGGAGCAACTTGCTTCTCATAGAAAATATAAGACATGCATTTCAGTTCAGAAATGCATCTGCAAATTCTTTGGCAGCTACTCAGTGTGATGAGTCAACATGACTCGAGAGCAAGAGAGAGGGAAAAAAAGGAACTCCAATGCAGACTTCATGAAATATGAGATTAAAGGCCCTCAAGACTAATTGCAACCTAAAGCTGGTTTGATTGAATCCCTGCTCACGTACCCCATGTCAAGACAAATGGGACGGGTAGCTAGCTATGCCATTTGAATGATTCTTTTGAATAGAATGATGGCTAAAGGAAGACAAATAGCCTACAAGGTATAGTAGTTCTGTTGACAAATGTGTGATTTTGACTGATTTAAAATACTTACTGATTAGATTTAAGGATTTATTATGCAAAAATGTCATTCTACCTTTTGTCCTCGGCTGGTCATTTGAGAATGTATAGGTTAGTATAGTTCCCATTTGTGAACGCCCAGAGCCTGCCACTCGATTAGTTCTGATGGTTAAGGTAAGGCATGCAACTGCTGATCGGGCCAATTACGGTTAGCCTTTCTGATTGGCTGAGTCACTCTGACAACCGCCCATACTTTACCTACCACAGTCTATAGCTGTGGACAAACAGTACAGGAAATAATGCCAGCTTTATTGTAAATAAAACAACAATTTGCATGTTTTTTAAGAAACATAACAGACAATTCATGGAATTGTATGGATTATGGAAACATAATCCATAAATTTGAATGTCATTCGTGTAAAATTAGGATATAAATAAAGTATATATATAAGTATACTGTACGTACAAACACTAATTCATGCTATATAGTTATATCATGTTATAGTTCTACTGAAATGTTTGCACACTGGACCTCCTGACAGGTGATTTGGGAAAATGAGATCCTGTACAGTATCAGGTCACCCAGGTCAGTTACCTGCCTCCAAAAGTAGGTCTTAAAAATTTCCACCGTTGAGAGCCAAATTCAAAAGTATCCGAATAATTTCAGGAATCTGGAATGCAATCTCACTTCCGTTCGTATTTGTATACTTTTCATTTAGTATTCAATGTTAAGTAATACAGGCTATAATGTCACTGTTTCTGTACCATCTTTTTCACGGGGAAAACCAAGTTCACGTCCACTATCTCCCAAATGATTGTGCCATACTGACATCTAGTGTCAAATCTATAACACTGCAAGTCTTGCCTTGTCTCATCCCACCAAAGACCGCTAACCTAGTCAAAGTTAACATGTCTTCTGGACAAATACGACAGAAGCAACAATTAAAACGGAGTTCAGATCAAGTAATTTCACTTTATGAGCAGGCTTTTAGATAAACTGACTGTATGTCTTATGTAATACAGCAAACAACTGAACTTTTGTTTCAATCACGTGTCTGTTTCAATTAGTGAGACAACCACACACAAACAGGCAGTGTTCAGACGTAAAATTTCTATTATGCCACAGACTAAGAACCAGAGTAGGATACACAGCAAAGAATAATTGGAGCCACATTCTCAAAGATGACTGTAAAACATCACAAGGTTTCCTTAACATATGGCTCCATAATATTGTGGAGAGCTTCCATGGTAACAGAGGAGGGTTTGGCTCGAAACACGGTTCCCAGCCGCAGATCCTATAGGTGCCGCTAGACTCTGGTATGCTACAATTACTCAGGCTTAAAGAACTCTCCAAGGTCAGATCTCACAAGCTTGATGACTACGTACAGAATGCGATGAGTGTAAAAATAGTGTCACTGTATTATTATATTGGATGATATATCATTATTAGATGATTTTATTCGTATTTAGATACAATTAATCTAAGCCTACACTATGGTCCAAAGACCTATTATTTATTTCATAATATGTAAACTAAACACAATAATTAAAAAATACAGTTTACCTATTCTATATCTATACAATTTGGCTTTTTGCAATTTCGACTGATTAAAAAAATAAATTCAGTCTTCCTGTGGCTCTTATAAGCGCATGTTGTGATTGGTAAGGAAAGAGAGGCAGTGCGCTACGTCATAGCGTCAGAGGCGCAAACAGCATGGCAAACCGTCAAGCTGGTCAGTGGTAGTGAGAGAAGACGAGTCGTTATGTCTTAAAAATAAGAGACATTAAATTTGGCAAAATAAAAACTGGACTAGCATGGAAGAATTTGAATTTTTTTTACTCAAACATTTTGATAGTTACAAATTCATCAGTAAATACTTTTGTGTATTTCCACTGGTAAAACAATGTTAAATTATAGTAATGACTTTTACTTTGAAATTATTTCCGGATGACCTATGGCAAATTTACGTAGAGTGAGGACAGTAGTTGTACAGTCAAAGAACTGTCAGATTAGCTAACTATCAAAACATCCAGAAAATAATATTTTTCCATCTGCCTACTAAAACAGCTACAGTTTTCTAAATACGGTATGTCGGCAAGGAATCCGGGAATGAACCTTGGTAAGAGAAGCTCCCATCTTGGTTTAGCCGTTAGTGCATGTTTATGTGCAGTGTTTTCATGTGGTTTTTTTTTAGATATCTGTACCAAAAATGTCATTTGGGTATGTTAATATAATTGCATTTTTAGTTTTAAGGGCATTCATGGCAGTACAGTACTTGGTAGGCTAAACGTTACACGTACAGAGTTGAACCAGAGAACAGGTTTGTATGCTACTCTCATGTTTCGGGACACAAAAAAAAGATATGGTCGAATATGAAAATTTCGCGCCCTAATAGCATACAACCAACTTTCATGTCTGTTGAAAGGCGGCAGGCCTTTTAATTCGATACACATAACAAGATCATCCTTGCTTAGTCATAAGATTAACATTACTGGTCGAAAACTGTCATGAGCCAATCATTAGTTTCAGAGGAGGGAAGTTCAGTAGCCCCTGGGGCCTGATTACATTCAATGTTTAGGTCAAGTAATGTAATGTTTTCACTGCTTAGTACTGGAGTTCCAGGCCCTATTGCTTCATTTCAAATGCAGACTCAAAGTGAACATGTAACGTTACCCTTTCTCCAAACTTGTGACACTTGTTTTGTGTCAGATTTGGAATGGGTGTCCAAAGTAAGAGTGAACACCCAGGCTGTCCTGAAAAGAGCCCAACAGATTCAAGCATGTAAGCTGGCCAAGAAGCAATGGCAGGTACACAAGTTCATTCGTTTAAAAAAAATCTATTTATACATGCAAGGAATAGCCCTATACAGACATGAGTCAATTTTGACATTCTCAGAATTTAGATGTATACAGACAATATCGTTTAATTTAAGGCACGCAGAGCAGAGAAAGACACTTTATATAGACTAGTTGTATAAAAGGATTCGAATTAACAGTTATTAACATATTTGTTACACATTATATTTTGTCCTTTTGTTCTTAAGGCGGCCTGGTTGCTCAAAGCGGTGACATGTATCGACCTGACGACACTTGCCGGTGATGACACCCCGTCCAATGTCCACCGCCTTTGCCTAAAAGCCATCCAGCCAGTCCGGTATGACTTGCTGAAGAGCATGGACATGCACGACAAAGGTTTGAAACAGTTATCCATCATGGCTACTGTCGTGCACTAGACTCCGGTTGAATTAGTGTTTATCAAATAAATAATTTACATGAAATTAATTTGTATTGATGAAATTAATGTTTAGGTGTGCTGATTAGTAAGCATTGATGAAATGGCAGTGCTTGTTTAGTGGCACACCTAAATCAAACAGGCCCATTATGTTATAAATGTTTACTTTGTTTACACTGTAGTGACACATCTATGAAAAGGGTCTTTTGTGATTTTTAAAACGGCAGTACAGTACATATATACTATGCCTATACATGCCAAACCAGCAATTCAGGCAAAATGTTCTAAAACCTAGCACAGGAAAATGACAGGCTCAAGTCAGACTAAGATACAACCTCTAGAGGGCGACACACACCTTTTTTTCCCCCCTCCAGATGTGCTTAGTCTGCCTGTGTTGTTTCCCTACATCACCAGGTGTGACCACTGCTGCAGTGTGTGTGTACCCCTCTCGTGTGGCAGATGCTGTCAAATCGCTTAAAGCAGCTAATTCCAGCCTACCTGTCGCCTCGGGTAACTAACATTTAAACAACCCCCCCCCCCCCCTCCAAAAAAGCGTATTTAACTTTAAAAAATAGTTTCCTTATTGTAATTGCTTTTATCACTGCCTTCTCTTCTAGTGGCTACTGGTTTCCCAGCAGGCCAGACGCCATTTAAGACCAGATTGGAGGAGGTACGCATGGCGGTGGAAGATGGTGCCACAGAGATTGACATAGTTATCAACAGAACACTGGCCCTCACTGGACAATGGGAAGGTATGCTTAGCTATTATGACTTGCATACATTTAATTTAATGTTTTATTTTCGGTGTATTTGGTGAATTGGTTTTTGGCTGGTTTGTTTCACAGCCATGTACAAGGAGATCTGTGAGTTCCGTCAGGCCTGCGGTGATGCCCACATGAAGACCATCTTGGCTGTCGGAGAGCTGGGGACCTTCACTAACGTCTACAAAGCCAGCCTGGTGGCAATGATGGCAGGTCTGTCTAAATCTGTAACTTAACGATATGCACATTTCACAGTTAGAAATGGCCCCGGCATACACATGATTTCGCATTTCCAATAGGAAGGCCAGAATTTAGACAGGTGTGTGTGTGTGTGTGTGTGTGTGTGTGAACAAGAGTTTTGCATTTTCAATGCACTGTATGTTGTTTTATAATTTTCTTTTAATAGCAGGTAGGCAGAACATGATTTACAATCCACAACGTCAAAGAGTGTAGTAGTGTAGTTATAGTGTTCTCCAGCTTGTGGCATTGTTGTCAAGGTTTCTTTCTTTCTTTTTTAAAAGACTAACCTGATGAATAGACACTCTCTCTTTTAGACACACACACACACACACACACACACACACACACACACACACACACACACACACACACACACACACACACAC
>JAOEHI010001911.1:0-10206 GCA_025447815.1 Percopsis transmontana
TATATATATAACCCTGACAGTGTTAGTGTTATATATATAAAATGTATTATATTTATATCACCGATTTATTTACCTTTGTTTCAGGTGAAAGCAGCTCCTAGCTAGCTGACGTGCTAACACGGTAATGTTATGTATCTATCTATCAATAACCATAAATATATACATTTACTGAGTGAGCTCAGGTGGACCGATGATGTCCAAAACGAGCAGAACATGTCAGAACCAAATCACATCCTCGGATCATTTCTGTCAAAACAAACGAACTGTCATGAATCTTGCTCGGCTGATCAGCTGTTTGAGAAGAGTTGTACTTCTTCTTTGGCAATTAACGGTAGCTGGTATCCTAAAGGTTGCATTACTGCCACCTTCTGGCGGCGACTCGCTCACATATGCTTCAACTATTCAGCTCTCACTGCAGTCCCAGCTGCATTTGCTAATAGCGAAGTGCAAAGAATCAGTAAGAAACAGAAAAAGAGCATTCAAATGACTGAAAATGATACTTTCATCATAATTCAGTATAAGCATACAACGTGCGCTGTAGCTCTTTCTGTAGACATCCGAATAATTCATTCATTCATTAATGAGATAAATAATGCTGGAAACAAATGTTGGCGGCTGGTGACAAACTATAATGAAGCATTACTGCCACCTACTGGGATGTAAATTTAGACAACGGAATCGCGTTTAGGCTATATTTCTGCTGCCAGTTAAATAATAATTATACTAATTATTATTTCATGTCTCTGGCCATCCCAAACGTAATCTTTCATTTATTTACACAGTCTATGTTATTTCACATCAAAACTACATAAAATAGAATAGGCCTATAATAGAATAGAAAAGCCTAGAATAGAACGGAACAGAACACATTAAACGGAATATTGTAGAAACGTCTTGCGTGTAACCTGAAACGTTGCCTTTACTTTTAAGTGAGGGTTCCTGCCTGCCTGTAATTGAGCAGCGCCCCCTCTCGCTAAAATATATATAGACAGATATATAGCCTACAGACACATGAGTCTGTGGTGGAGGACAGTTGTGTGTCCAATAAACATTTAAACTGCAGTTTAGTCAGATCAAATCAATTTTATTAGATTAGTATTATAAACTAATACTAATTATAAAACAATTAATATAGTTCATATAAATTAGTGTCATGGCTAAATGGGGTAAAGGAGACCCTCGCTGGATCGTGGAGGAACGAGCAGACGCTACTAATGTCAACAACTGGCACTGGTGAGACATTTTGAGTGTATATATTTATATATATTTATATATCTATAAATATAAAATTGATTACTTGGAAAGAACAAACTACAGTGTTCACCAATAACAATGTAGCAGATATTTTGTATGAATGACAGTGTTAATTAACTATCAAGTGTTACCAAATGGATTCAGAACTGCTTCAGTGTGAGAGAGGGGGTTATTCTGAGTGTGTGTCAGCTGTGGGGTATTAATAGATCTGAATGACAGAGTAGAACATGTATAAGTTATATATGGTAATACTACCACCGTCTACAGTACTACTGCAGTATAAATACTACCATGTATACACTACATATGGTAATGCTACCACCGTCTACAGTACTACTGCAGTATAAATACTACCATGTATATGTAACGGAGGCCAGTGGTACAGCAAGGTGCTGTACTGTGTCAACCTCACTCCCCAACACCTTAAGAGACGTGTTAGCGACCATTGCTAGAGCCCACTGGGTTTTAGCCTCCCTTACTAACACGTCCGCTACCCACGCCAGGGATCCGGGTTCGAGTCCGGTGTGGGACTCGACCGGTAAAATATACACTCCATATGGTAACACTACCACTGTCTACAGAACTACTACAAAATAAATACTTGAACTAGCCCTTAACTAGTTTCTATAATAATCAATATAATTATTATTATTATTATAATTATAGTTTCTCTTTCTAAACCATGTCTGGTTACTCTCACTAAACCTTAACTAGTTACTCTAAACCTTAACTCGTTTCTCTAAACATAACTAGTTTCTCTAAACCTTAACTAGTTACTTTAACTAAACCCTAAGTAGTTTCTCTGAACCTTAAGTCATTTCTCTAAACCTTAACTTGTTACTTTAACTAAACCCTAAGTAGTTTCTCTAAACCATAACTAGTTTCTTTATCTAAACCATAACTAGCTTCTCTAAACCTTAACTTGTTTCTCTAAAATGTAACTAGTTTCTCTAAACCTTAACAAGTTTCTTTAACTAAACCATAACTAGTTTCTTTAACTAAACCATAACTAGTTTCTCTAAACCATAACTAATTTCTTTAACTAAACCATAACTAGTTTCTTTAACTAAACTATAACTAGTTTCTCTAAACCATAACTCGTTTCTTTAACTAAACCATAACTAGTTTCTTTATTTAAACCATAACTAGTTTCTCTAAACCTTAAGTCGTTTCTCTAAAATGTAACTAGTTACTCTAAATCTTAACTAATTTCTCGAACTAAACCTTAACTAGTTGTGTTTGCTGTGTTAGGACGGAGCGCGACGCCAGTGCGTGGTCCTCAGAGTACCTGAAGGAGGCGCTGTTGTCAGTGCGGGTGGAGGGGGTAGAGGGCAGCTGTCAGCTGACTGAAGTCACCAAGCTGGAGGGCGAGGCCTCCGTAAACAACCGCAAAGGCAAACTGATCTACTTCTATGAGTGGCTGATCTGTGCCACCTGGACCGGTGGGTCATGTGACCTCCCAGACATGGTATCCATGGCAACAGGAACACCTAGAATCAAGCTAACCTTTTATTTCTCTCTCTCTCTCGCCCTGACAGGAACGTCAAAGAAAGGGATTAAATACAAAGGAAAGGTAGAAGTGATGAACCTGTCAGACGAAAATGACATGGACGACCTTGATGTACGACCCGTAATATTTCAGATAATAACAATATTAATAACAGTAAGAATATTAATGAGGAATACATTTTGATTGCATTGCAGACTGAGTTGAGAACCAATGGAGTTTAAAAAGCAACAATGTTGAACATTCGGTTCATTAAGTGACTGAAAAGAATCCAGTGTGATTATAATATGCTAGAGGAAGGATCCATGTTAGCCCTAAAGCTCTGTTACTCACCAGAACACAGGCATCAGATAGGCTATGTCCTTAGTGTCAGACACACTAGCCTTTTGATAGTTTGTCTGACACTAAGGTCATAGCCTGTGTGATAGTGTGTTGACCTGGTCAAGCCTGCACACAGTTTTCTATGTCCAGTCAGATCTGATGCTAACTGGTGCTACTGGTCAGATCTCATGCTAACTGGTTCTACTGGTCAGATCTGATGCTAACTGGTGCTACTGGTCAGATCTGATGCTAACTGGTGCTACTGGTCAGATCTCATGCTAACTGGTTCTACTGGTCAGATCTCATGCTAACTGGTGCTACTGGTCAGATCTCATGCTAACTGGTGCTACTGGTCAGATCTCATGCTAACTGGTTCTACTGGTCAGATCTCATGCTAACTGGTGCTACTGGTCAGATCTGATGCTAACTCGTTCTACTGGTCAGATCTGATGCTAACTGGTGCTAGTACTAGTCAGATCTGATGCTAACTGGTGCTACTGGTCAGATCTGATGCTAACTGGTTCTACTGGTCAGATCGGATGCTAACTGGTGCTACTGGTCAGATCTGATGCTAACTGGTGCTACTGGTCAGATCTCATGCTAACTGGTGTTCCTAGTCAGATCTCATGCTAACTGGTGCTAGTACTGGTCAGATCTCATGCTAACTGGTTCTACTGGTCAGATCTCATGCTAACTGGTGTTCCTGGTCAGATCTCATGCTAACTGGTTCTGCTGGTCAGATCTCATGCTAACTGGTGTTCCTGGTCAGATCTCATGCTAACTGGTTCTGCTGGTCAGATCTCATGCTAACTGGTGCTAATGGTCAGATCTGATGCTAACTGGTGTTCCTGGTCAGATCTCATGCTAACTGGTGCTACTGGTCAGATCTGATGCTAACTGGTGCTACTAGTCAGATCTGATGCTAACTGGTGCTAGTACTGGTCAGATCTGATGCTAACTGGTTCTACTGGTCAGATCTCATGCTAACTGGTATTCCTGGTCAGATCTCAACGTCTCTGTGTAAAGACCAGCCAGACACGCCCCTTCTACACCTCATGAGGAGAGAGGGTGTTGGCAGCGTCCGCAAGGCTCTGGGGAACTATGTCACCCAGCTGAAGTCAGGTCAGTGATCTCCCAGTAACCAGCAGCCCTCCATACTGGTGCTATTGGTCTTACTGGTTATACTGGTTATACCAGTTATACTGGTATAGTAGTTATACTGGTTATACTGGTTATACTGGTTATACTGGTTATAACAGTTATACTGGTATAGTAGTTATACTGGTTATACTGGTATAGTAGTTATACTGGTTATAACAGTTATACTGGTATCGTAGTTATACTGGTTATAACAGTTATACTGGTCTTACTGGTATACTGGTTATAACAGTTATACTGGTATATTAGTTATACTGGTTATAACAGTTATATTAATCTTACTGGTATACTGGTTATAACAGTTATACTGGTCTTACTGGTATACTGGTTATAACGGTTATACTGGTATAGTAGTTATACTGGTTATACTGGCTATACTGGTATAGTAGTTATACTGGTATAGTAGTTATACTGGTTATAACAGTTATACTGGTTATAACGGTTATATTGGTATAGTAGTTATACTGGTTATAACAGTTATACTGGTTATAACGGTTAAATTGGTTATACTGGCTATACTGGTTATAACAGTTATACTGGTATATTAATTATACTGGTTATACTAGTTATATACTGGTTATATACTGGTTATAAACTGGTTATACTGGTCTATTTACTGTTATACTGGTCTATATAGTGGTTATATACTGGTTACACTGGCTATACTGGTTATATACTGGTTATAAACTGGTTATATACTGGTTATACTGGTTATACTGGTTACACTGGCTATACTGGTATAGTAGTTATACTGGTTATAACAGTTATACTGGTATAGTAGTTATACTGGTTATATACTGGTTACACTGGCTATACTGGTTACACTGGTTATACTGGTTACAATGGTTATACTGGTTATACTGGTTATAAACTGGTTATATACTGGTTATATACTGGTTATATACTGGTTATACTGGTTATACTGGTATAGTAGTTATACTGGTTATATACTGGTTACACTGGCTATACTGGTTACACTGGTTATACTGGTTACAATGGTTATACTGGTTATACTGGTTATAAACTGGTTATATACTGGTTATATACTGGTTATACTGGTTATACTGGTATAGTAGTTATACTGGTTATACTGGTTATAACAGTTATACTGGTATAGTAGTTATACTGGTTATATACTGTTACACTGGTTATACTGACCTCTGCTTCTAGAGTTCACACAGGGGATGATCCTTCCCACGGCCAACGGACCTATCGGACCGAGCCAATCACAGACCAGCTCCACCCAGGGTCGGGTTCGATCTAGAACACAGGTAGGTCTGGTTTGGGTGTTGATTGACAGGTGGAATACGTTCTGTGGTGACCTTTGACATCTGTTGGTCTACAGATCAGCTCGTCAGCCCCGCCCCCCAGTGTAGCCCCGCCCCCCAACCAGAGCCCCGCCTCCCTGGGAGTCAAAATCGCAACCTGCAGCTTTTCCATGAAGGAAAGGTTCTTTACATCCCCTGATGAAGTTTACAGAACCTTTCTGGAGCAAGAGGTGAGACAGGAGAGAGACAGACAGGTCGGAGAGACGGGAGAGAGACAGACTTGTTAAAATGTTAAAACTCTTGTCTAGTTCGTCCAGGTCTTCACCCATTCGCTGGCAGTTGTCGAGGGTTACCGTGGTGGAAGGTTCTGCATGCTGGATGGAAACGTGACTGGAGAGTTTACAGATCTGGTGAGAAACACTGTTTAGTTAACCAGGGGACAGACTAGTTAACCATATGGAAGAATAGTTAACCATATGGAAGAATAGTTAACCAGGGGACAGACTAGTTAACCATATGGCAGACTAGTTAACCAGATGTAGACTAGTTAACCAGATGACAGACTAGTTAACCAGGGAACAGACTAGTTAACCAGATGGTAGACTAGTTAACCAGGGGACAGACTAGTTAACCAGATGGCAGACTAGTTAACCAGGTGTTGAGGTAAACGTTTGTGGTTTCAGGTCCCAGATAAGAAGATTGAGATGAGATGGAGATTCAGGACCTGGCCCAGCGGTAAGAATATTAATAACAATATCATTCTTTTGACTATTAAACTATGACCACCTTTAATGGTTTATGTCTCTGTGAATAGCTGATCTGATTAAGTGTGTATGCTGACTGTTTGGATATCTACTGTAATGTCTCCACTGCAGAAAGAATTTGGCATCGGGGATAATAAAGATTTATATAAATGAACAAATTAATACATCAACAATTACAATATTTTTTTTACTTTTGAATTGTTTCAAACACTTTCTATCACCATATAAACGTAAAATGTTTGGAGCACATCCACTCACCTTTATTTGCTATTAATAATAATACTGATCCTTACACTGTCATGTACTGATCATTAGTATTGACCTGTCTTTTAGAGCACTATGCCTCTATCTTATTGCTCCTGAAGGAACAGGGGGATGAGACAGAGGTGAAGATGGAATGTAGCGGTGTTCCGTCAGGAGAGGAGGAGCAGACCAGGGAGGGGTGGAAGAGATATTACTTTACAGCCATTAAACAGACGTTTGGATACTGAGAACAGCTTCCTGTTTCACTCTGGACATTTACTGCCCCCTACTGGTCAGGTTATATCTCCTGACTAAAACTGTTAATTACACCCACATGCACAGATCTGCATGCAAGAACATCTAGTTGTAAAACTGGTTCAGACATGTGCCTTTCCAAATTGCACATACAAAATAAAAAGCTATTTGTTGCTTTTCATAATGAGGAAATGCTGAAATTGTGGTTGGTGACTGAACATGGCCTGTTTTGCCCACAGGCCATTTTCATACACAAGCCTGTTAAATAAGACCTGAAAACAACATAAAGTAGTCTTTGTGTGCATTTAGAAGGCGTACTTATAAAGATGGCAATTCCAAACCACTTTCAAAAGCATAATCTTATACGGAAATTGCCAACATGCCCACAAGTCCCTTATCTATGGAACGCCAAAAGGGTCACACTTCGCCACAAACTGAGCGCGTAATACTAGGCGCTCAGTCCAAGACCATTTACACATGCGTGAAAATGAACGAATCCGTCACTGAGACAACTCATTACTCCGAATCATATAAAAGATTAGTTCGCAAAGAACAAAACGTTCAGGAGCAACACAACACTAGTAGACGCAGAAAGAAGTGTGCCTCAGAGTCGAGTGTGGGCAGGAAAGCAACACCATGTGCTCCCGAGGCAGTACTGGGAAATCTCGCCGTATTTTTGTGGATATGAATTTACAGAACACAAATGTGAAAACACATGTTTGTGGGTAGTGAAATATTTGTAGATCATGGTACACATTTGTAGATTGTCTTCTGTGGGTTACAGATAATAAAGTCCAATACAAACTTCCATACATAAGTCAACACGTCAACCTAAGTTGTGTACACAGTGCAGACAAAACATTCAGAAAGAGACTTTATTTCATCACCCTACTATTTTCTGACACTGGTAAAAAGTTTCTGGATGGTTCATGTTCATTTTGTACATTTGAAAGACATTTTTCCCACTTAACATGTATAACAATAAAACAATACGCATCACTGCTGGCTAAATAAAACATAATTCATATTTACAAACACATTCAAATGATTACATTAGAAAGCTTTCTTTGTATTACAGTCTAATATACAATGCTACTGTAAATCTGTAATAATAACACAGTATTGCTACATTATTAACATGACTCTACATGGTGGACTAGAAGCTAAAAGCCTTCCTCCTCCTCCTCGTCCTCACAGCCGTATTCTGGAAGCAACACATACACTCATCACATACACTGTGTGTGTAAATCAACCATAAACCAAACTACTGAGCTGATTGGCTGTTGCATATTGCATAGGCGTGTGTTCCTGGTTTGACAACACAGACTGATTGCATGTCTTATGCTGCCTTCACGTGCTATTGGAATTATGGTAAATAATTCCAATGATAAATATGAGTTGCAGATGAACACCTGCTCAATATGTAATTTAGAATGGTAACTTCTGAAATAATTTTGATACCTGAGTTGAACCCACAACCTTCTGGCTGGGAGTCCAACACCCAGACCACTAGACTATCCTACCCCAATGGAAGCAACATGGAAGCCGGTGAAAATGAACCTTGCGTCCACCATTTTTATTTCCCTCTGACAACAAAGCAATTGTACATGACGTACTCGTAATTCTGACTTCACAAGTGGGAGGTAGGATCTTCCGCATGTGAAAGCAGTATAAATGACAGCGTCTGGATCCAGTGGTCTGTTCCACTAACGTCTGTTAGCAAGTCTCTGTTAGCTAGCCTCTGTTAGCTAGACTCCACTCAGGGGAACAGGTTTTGACTTAAAGATTGAAGCTGCATTTATCCATATATTTAGGGGGCAGGATAGTCTAGTGGTCTAGGTATTGGACTCCCAGACAGAAGGTTGTGGGTTTGAGCCCGAGAGTTAGGCTACCTGTAAGCATCCTTGAGCAAGATGCCTAACCCCTACCTGCTCTATGTAATTGCACCATGTAATTGTAAGTCGCTTTGGATAAAAGCGTCTACTAAAATGCCAAATTGTAATTGTTGTAATTGTAATTACCCATCCAGTATTTAATCGATTCAAACACAATTTCAGTTCTGACAGGTGTATAGTGTACTGTGAGTGTTTGGTCTCACCACTTCCTCCAATCAGCTTCAAGGCACTGACACAGGGCTCCTCCCCCTCTTCTTCCTCTGCCTCCTCCTCAGCAGGGGGTGGGGTCAAAGGTTCAGGGGGCGTGGCTGGTGAAGGAGTGGATGGGGCTGTTGTCGTAGTGACAGGTTCTCCCTGTTTAGGGAACATTAAAACAGTGAGCGAGTCAGGGAGGCTTCCTGAACTTCCTGCTAGTTAGCTTGTTAGCTCACCTGGGGCTTCTTCTTCTGTGGTGTGGACGCTATGAGAGGGCGGAGCCTGAAACATACAGATGACAAGGTAAGACTTTTATTACATTCCATCTAATAATAATACAAAAACAAAAAACAAACTCTGTGCAAGCCCACATTTGTCTGCCGTTTGTAGTCACGTATGACTACATCAATCCTTCATTTTGTACTGTTCTATCTACAAACAAGCAGTAACTGTGACCAGATCTATAGCAAAAACCTCTATATTTGTCCTTAATGGCTACTTTTCGTAGAAACTAGCGTGTACAGAAGGACTCGCTGCTTTCTTGGCAAGTACTACATTTCCCATCATGCAGTGCGTACCTCTTCCCCAGGCGGCAGGTGGAGGCCGCCAGGCTGCTCTTGACCGAGCTCTTGCGGCGTGGTCTGACTCTTCTGGAGGAGGTGTTCAGAGCGGAGGAGGAGGTGGGGGGAGGTGCAGCAGGAGCGTCCAGGTCTCGGAGGACCTGGTAGTTGATCTTGCTGGAGATCTTCTTCTGCTCCAGCATCTTCTCAATGGCTTCTCCTGCTGATGCTGCCTGGATAGGCTCCTTCCTCCTCACACTCCTCCTCTTCTCCTTGTATGTGCCCTCCTCCTTCTCCTTGTTCATCTTGTCCTCCTTCTCTGCAGGAGGAACATGCCAGGACATCAACATTATGCAAACCGGTCATTAACCCTGATAATAGTGATAATAATACCAGTTATACCTCTCTGTTCCTTCAGGTACTCCTGGTTCTGTTGGGTCCACAGGGCCGTCTTTAGCGCCACCTCTCTGTCAGACAGGATGTACTGCGCATACACACACATGCACACACACACACACACACGTCACGATCTGGGATTGATGATGTCATCAATGTTGATCTACTGATCTATGAACTGACCTTATCAATCTCCTGGTCATCAATACCCTCCAGGTTCAGCTCCCCGTCTGTAAACACAACATGTTATGTCCCCTGGCGAAGGAGCAATGCTACAGATTGTTGCTTTAATGAATGTTACATAAACTGGAAGGCTACAGATTGTTGCTTTAATGAATGTTACATAAACTGGAAGGCTACAGATTGTTGCTTTAATGAATGTTACATAAA
>JAOEHI010001912.1:0-12157 GCA_025447815.1 Percopsis transmontana
CATACATATATATATATATATACATATATATACATATATATATATATATACATATATATATATACATATATATATTACTGTTGTCCCTAATTTAACACCAGGTTAAGGGGTTCAGTTCCCTGTGTTGCTAAGATAGTGTTATGTAGCCTATGAAGATATACAGTTGTCACATTCTGAGATGTTCGAAGAACTAATTTTGACACCTCTCCTCTGTTTCAGGTCCAAGAGCTGCTGTCAAACCTGTATTTTTGACATCCTTTCATTCATCTTAAAGCAGAGAGGAATAACTGTTTAACTGGTCAACTGGCGATGAGACTAACAAGACTTTGGGTGGAGGTAAATAACCTGGTGACTTCAGTGTCGGATCCCTCCACACCAATCTCCACTAGGAACATTCATAATGAGAAGGCTAATGTGTGGCATTAGCCATTTCATCGGTGCTGCCTTCGTTAATCAACTACCCTCCTCTAAATTTGGTCGGACTCCTAGACAGCTTCTGTGTCTTCAATGCTTCTATCTTCTACAGTATATGAGTAGGAAAATACCCTTAATCATTAACCTCTAAAGTGCCTTGTAGAAGTTTCAGAAAACACTTCACACATTGCAGTCTGATCCATTAACCCTTTCTACTGACTTAAATTCATCAATGAACAAGTGAACTGGCCACTAAATAGCCAGCTAGCTACCACTGTTAGCTTGAGGGTTATTTACTGTCTACCCTGGATTACAACACAGGTCGCCGTCAAATGTATCGTACCTTAATCACTATCTCAGTGATTTTGTTGGGTAAACATACAAACAAGTGGTCTTCACCTTACGCCCAGACCTACACGGCACATTCCAGCTCCATTCCAGCTCCTCTGAAAACGTCTTGCACAGCCTCGTCGGTGTACCGCCGTCGCCATGGTGATGTCTCAGGGCACTTACACCTTCCTGGCGTGTTTCGCTGGTTTCTGGTCGGTCTGGGCCTTGATTGTGATGCTGTGCTGTTTCTGTAGCTTCCTCCAGCGCCGTATTAAACGCCGCCGAGAGAGCAGGTTGCGGGAACAGTGTCTAAGGACCTTGGAGATGGATTCTTCAGACTGTCTGGGCGGGGCAGTGAGCCCCCCATTGCTTCCCTCCAGGGAAGCCCCTCAGTTCTGCCTTCCGCAGACACTCTCCCCTCCTGCCCCGCTGCACGTTCCATACCCGCTCCCCCAGGCGCACTGGATCACCACGCCAGGTAACGACACTAAACGTCGCTAGTACCATTGTGTCAAAAACACAGTAAGAGTAATGCTGCTTTTAGTTGCTCTCTACAACAGGTCAAAGGGATAATACTAGCAAGGCCAAAACACAAAAACAATTTAGTTAAACATCATTAATGCAGTGGTTTTAGCCTTCCATGACATATGTGTTTTCTGGAGCCACATGAGGGATTTTCATGACACCTCACATGTCCGATATATAGTGTAAAAGGAGGACTAGTATCTCAAACAACATTGCCGCAGTGGACCAATAAACCTTCAAGTGGGCGTGGCCTGACACATGAATGCATGTAAATCAGTCTTAGATGGTCACACTGTAGTCAACTCACCAAATGCAAGCACATTCAAACCAGCCACATGTACGACCTGTCTGCCCATGGATGTGATTCTACCTTTTGAAAGTTCTATTCTGTTTGGGTTATGCAATATAGTTCTAGTCAAACGTTTAGTTTGAAGGTGCAACAGTAATGAAGCGCAGTTATATTGTAGCACGAGATACAGCTCTTTATTTCTCACTCACTCAGCCTCTACATGGCTGTCGCTTTCTCATGCGCGCACACACTCTAGAGGACTAGAGGTAATACAAAAATGACTACTGGACATTAATTTCAGCCTTTCCATTTGCAGTTGTGATAGTTTTATAATATGGATCTGTATATATGAAACTGCCCACAGAGTGAGAATTTGGAGAATGATGTTTGATCTTTAAGAGGAAGATAAGAAAAGATTGTTAGATTAGACAGTTATTATGATCTCAGTTTGCATTGTACGGTGTGGTATATCTATGGTATATGACATGACTGATTTTCAAAACCATTTCTCCACTGCCACACCTGGGCCTCATTTAGCGAGTTTTATCATATCTCTCCAGCCTACAGAGAGACACAACAAATAATTAACACATAAAAGGCTCCAAAAGACATTTACGCCCATTAGCAATGCAAAACCTGGGCTTATATTAGCTTTCAATGATCAGTTATGCTAAAATCGCTTTGGTAACCAAAAGGGTTTGAATTGTAAAAGAGAGAGAGAGACCACAAAGCGTAGTAGGAACGACGACACAGATTACAAAGAAAGACAAGTGGCGTGAAGAACTAAGGAGAGAAAGAAGCATGAAACAGCAAGAAAACGAGAGAACAAGATAAGAGCAATGAGGGAACCAACAATACAGAGCAAGGTGGACAGTATGAACATGTGGACAGGCTGTAGCCAGTAGAGATATTTACGGATCAGACACAGAAAGGAAAGAACGATGGATGGAGCTGTGGCCACAAAGCCCGTCACCAGGGCTGATCCAGGGGGAGTGGTAGCCTAGCAGTTGGGCTCCTGAAAGAAAGGCAAGCCTGCCAAGCTGAGAGGAGCAGAGTTCTGGGAATGCCAGGACTTTGCTGACCTAATGTGTTTGTGTCCTACATGCCATGGGACGCCGAGGGCCTCAGGAGATGTTGGCGGCGGGAGCTTGGTGCCTTTCAGGCGCTTGTATCTTGAAAAGTACAGCTAGAGAGTAATCGTAAAACATTTTAACACTAGAAAGGGCATGAGGAAAACAAACTAACATAAAGCTAATGTTTTGCTGTGATGTTTTGCCAGCATCTACATTAAGTGACAAGAAACCTTTTCTGGGAATAGCGTGGAATGAACTAGGCTTCAAATTAAGTCAGAAGACAATTGCAAATATTAAGGAGCAGAAAAGGGTTAGGCATCTTACTCAAGGATGTATAAAGATAGGCTAGTTATGTCAGGGATCGAACCAAAGAAATTTTGGATGCCAGTAAACCACCCCAACCACTGGTCTATCCTGTCAAGCTCTTGTCAACAATCTTAATTTCCCTTGTGTTTAATCGTATTATATCTGAAAAGCAAGATCTAAATAATTGATTACATGCAGCATTGTTCAGCTCCTTATAATGTGTTCAAACTATAAACTGTCCTGCAGAATAGCTTGCTTTAAATGGAACAATCTGATCCGGCCTCCTTAAAGCAAAACCTAGCTCTTACTGACGCTGCTACAGTACAGTATGTAAATACGCCTAATGTTTATTTATATCAATCCTCGCAGCTGTGCCTATTATTCCAGCAGAGAATAGGAGCTTTAGGAAACCGTGGTGAAATGTGACGACTAACGGATACTGTGGGTAGCTATGATGTGCAAAGGATGTCTAATGGAATATAGAAGGCATGCACACACAGAAACAGACGTGCACACACAGCTACACACCGGTCAATGCACGTACACTGCTCTATGGAAACAGTTCCGCAAGCACGTCACATACCGGTTGCTATTACTGTACATTCTAGTTCCATATCAGGGCCACTGATTGATAAGTGGAGGAGACGCTAACTCTACTGTACCAAACAGACTGACAGCACAAAACAACATATGTCTGCTCAGTGTACCCTAGAGGGTCTTGCCCAATCTTTCTTCCCAGAGGGCTCTCGTAGAATTTTAACTTGTTTGTGATCCATTTAACTTATTCCCGTGCTACTGTACTGTATATTGTGTTACTACTGAGAGAAGTCCAGGCATTTTATAGGAGGAAGGTCCTAGGTGCAAACTACAAATTAGCAGGCACTTTTATCCAATGCGACATACAGTGAGTATTAAAGAGCTGGTGGGGGTTAGAGGCTTACAGGGGTTTACCATTAGGACGGGTTACCCTAAACACCCAACCTATCTGAGAACCCGATATCTGACATAGGCCTACCTGTAACTCTAATATTTGCACTGTAACTACTACTTGATACTGAGTACTGTAATTTAAGCCCGCAAAACGTTTTGTAGTTGTAGAAATGTTTTGAAGTGAAAAGTTTTGTAGTTGTAGCTTTAAGTTTTGTATTTGTAAAAAAGTTTTAAACCTGTTAAAATATTCTCAAACGTGCAAATCGATCTCACAAATGTGCAAAATGAATTTGAACTTGTAGCCTATGTATGGACACGCGCATACAAGTCTTTCAAATGTTAAAACTTTATTTGCACCTTTGAAACACACACACATTTGGCTTCTAACTGCAAGTACAAAACGTATTTGCAAGTGTGTGAAACTTTAGGCATTTTGGCACTGCAGTTGACAGGTTTGACATAATTAGCATTATCCAATCAGAGTGTGAGTGGGTGGTCCTACTGTACCACCAGACCGCATCTCCACAGCCAACCACGTCTCCCTGAAGGCGGTAGCACTCGCTGTGTCTGCACAGCCAGCTAGCTAGCTACAGCCCTGCTAAAGCAATGAATATAGTTTATATAGTGTTCTATAGTGTTATAAGCATAGAAACAAATATTTAAAGCTCAACATATTTCTGCAACTTCAAAACTTTTAAGTTTGAAACATTCCTACAAGTACAAAAGGTTTTTGCTGACTTAAAAAAAAAATTACAAATAGAAAACATGATGAATACGTAAGAAACAGTGTTCTTCTAACTACTGATCTTCCAGACACGGAGGTATTTGGGAAGCCGCCATGCTACGAGGAGGCGGTGTTGATGGAGGACCCTCCCCCACCCTACAGCGAAGTGCTAGCGGACCCCCGCGCCACTTTCCTCAAACCGGCCCCTCACCGCGCCCCTCCCTTCCCCCTTCCCCAACGGGACCTGCAAGAACCCCCTTTGGTGTTGCCATCGGAGACAAGCAAGCCCCCTCCAGCGCATCCATCGTCGGGGCGAGGCTACTCCTCCCTGATCCGGCTGCCCTCCTCCAGGCGCTGGGACTCGCTGGGACACCTCCTGTCCACCGTGGACCTCAACCACAACAACCTGGCCCCCCAGGCCACCGCTGCCATGGCAACCATGCCTCGCAGAGAAGCCAGGACACACCCGGAGAGGCTGGGCTTCCGGGAACGTGTTCAGGACATCCCGGGACTCCAGGAGCTGGTGCCCAGCTGTGGCCTGCCCACGGCGTTCCCTCTGCTGGGACGGAGCACTGCTGTTTAGCCCCACCCGCCCCTGAACCACTGGTGGACCAGAATGTCCAGTATAACCAGAAGCCCTGGGCCTGATCTCCAGGAGCTGTTATCTCAGTCTGGGGTCAGCTGGTAGAGCGATTTCAGCCCGACTTCTGATCCGAGTTCTCACACTACCAGGGTTAGATTGTTTAATTCCTGCCTGGTTTAAAGGTGCAGTAGGTAATTTTGAAGTATTAAACATACAATTGATAGGAACAGGCAGGGATTACCTTCTTAACCTCTCATACTCAGTTTTGTTCATTATTGCTCAGTTTTCCAATGTTGTCTCCTGTGTGTTTATTTGGAGCAAAATGCAACAATGCTGATTGGCGGGATTAAAAATGGGATGATGTAACTGTAAACAGGAATTCCTGAGCAACAAAGGAGGAAGAGAACCGAGGCGGAGAACAAATTCCTGACTTTGTATTAAAAACAAAGAGTCTCCTTCACACGTCTTCAAACCCAGTTGAATTCAGAAACACCTAACTGTGGCTTTCTGCCTGCCTTTCATACCGCTACCGCTAGCCTCTTCTTTTTATCTCTCTCTTGTACTCTCATGTTATTCCTTCTTGCTTCTCTCCTCTCCGGTACAGAGCAGTTATTGCCATGTGAGTCTGCTGTTGCCATGGCTACCTCTCATCTTTTTATGCTTGTTATTTCTCAAGTACCGGGACTATTACAGCTGCCACATAGGAAACGCCGACTCTCTGTATGGTGTTTAACTGCCATGTTTGTACATTAGTGTTGCGACACATAGACATTGGAAAATTATGACACCCAGCAGGCTGGGAATGTATTTTTCAAAGATGTTTGCCATACTGGTATATACTGGAAGCGTGTGTGTGCGTGTGTGTGCGTGTGTGTGTGTGTATTGGATGTAAAAAAACAAGTCTCTTTATATCTTATTTACAAACTATTTTTCGTGCTTACAATCTATGTAACCAATTCCTATTTCTTGTGCACAAAAACACAAAACTATTTAGGCATTTGCTGATACCTAAGTAAAAAATATATAAATATATCTATATACAGTAAATATCTGATATCCACAAGTTAGCTGTGTTGCTGACTGACGTCTCAGACTATGAGTGGCTGTTCAGTGAAATTCTGTAATTCCTCCCATACTTTTGCTAATGTGTTGCTCTTAATCTGAAGCTAGTTGGTAGCTTTTCAGTGGACCCTACCTTCAATTTAAATTCAATTTAACCTAACTTTAGTTTTTTCATTAATAAGCATTATAATGAATATATTAATGATATGCCATTTTATGCGATTGGTTCTTTTTTTGGCTGTAAAATTCCCTATAAAATTCCCTTCTACTGTTCTATGTTTTAGGTTCCGTAGTTGTCTGTTTTTGAAGCACCAATGTTAACATTTCAGGCTGTTACAAAGGTTGAGCACTAGTTTGTACAAGTTAAGTAAAGTAACTAATCTCCATATACTGTACCGAATGTTGCTTTACAGTGGAACATTGTTTGTTGGGCGGATTCCGACCAGGGTGGTCTGTCCATGAAATAACGTGTACAGGTACACGGAGGAGGGCTGGGCCCTTGTTGATTTACATATTGAATCATCTTCAGCAGTATGAGGTGCAGGAGGTTGGTTAAATAAGGTGTTATTTACCTCTATTATTTATTTAAACCCACAGACAGCTGAGACACACGTACACGCCATGTGCAAGAGGGTGTTCAATTTAAAGTTAGAAGGCTCATCCAACAGCTATCGAATATCAAGGCGTTTTCTATACAGATGATTCATTCAAAGTGTTACATAATATGAGAGATGGATATGTTCATGTTACCTGGCTCAAAATGTGACACAGTGAAGAAATAGAGAGGTTATATTCCAGTTGTTTTATATGAGTGTAGAGAAAGAGGTTACTGTGATCATATGAGAGACCCTTTTCATTTTATATCTGCCATGAGGCTCCTGTACTGTGTAGAGCCCCTGCTGTCCCTGGGCAAGACTGTTACCCTATGTAATGACCTAGATTAGGGAATCTCCCGGACACAGCATACTGTAAAAATGTTAAACTCAATCATACATTATATTAATATTATGTGCATTTTAAAGGGTTTCTATGATAGATATACACACAGCCCTGAAAAGATAGAGTGACTCCTCTATTAATTGCAATTAAATAAATACGAGCTACCATTCAAACTGTGAAGCTGTGTAAACTAAATGAGATTTGGAAATAATATTTAGTCTTAACAGGGAGAGGAACGATAAGCTAAACAAAGTAATAAAAGCTTTATAACTCATACCAGGTTCTGTACAGTAGGCTACGTTGAAAATAATGTAGATATTGTGACATAATTTTTGCCTTGACAACAGCACGTAGACCATATCACATGAAGAAAGAGGGTTGGAAAACTTATTTCAAATCTTAGCTAATCTGTAATGCCCTAGAGACACTGTCTTCTCTATAAAATGAATTAACCTTCTAATATTCAGCATGGCATCTGCCACAGTATGTGTTGCCTGGCAACGGGGTTGGCCTTGTTTACATGGTTTCAAAAGAGAACCCCCACAACTTTTTGCATGCTGGTCACTATGGCAACAGATAAAGTGATAGCTACCTTATTTTCTCCGTTGGCAGCAACACAGTAAAATATGGTTAGTTGAATCTACAGTATCGAGTTCTTTGGTTGAACTGAATAATAGGAGCCTGTTGGGACAAACAGAGCCTCTGTAGCAATAGTTTTGGACTTTGTTTGACTTCTGCTGATGTTTGGCTCCTGTTTTGACATAAAGATAAAACAGGCATTGCTGCTTACTCCTACCACTGTAGAACTTTAAATATTCAGCTAGTTAGGGTCCTGTCACACACCTGTACACACACACACACACAAACAAGAGCAGCATCCCAACTCTTCCATTGCTCTGCCACTCGGTCCCTACTCCAGACTTCATAAATTCACCAGAATCAATCCCTGAAGCCCGAACGTGAGCATTAAAGACACTGCCCTCATTGCCATGGCCTGGACTAATCAGCTAAGAGCAGGACAACACAGGCCACTTCATTCTCAAGGTGTTCAGTGGTGCTTGTGCTGGCCATGTTAGATGGCAAGATAAAGACTTCCCGATTATCAAGGTGATTGGGTTAGACTGTAATACCCTGGGGTTGAATTGGGAGGATGCAGGAATAGATTATTTCAGCATTGAAATATATATTTTTAAATGTGTAAAATGTTTTAACACAAGGGCATATATTTAGGTTCACAAAATGGGAATGATAAGTGTTTAGGGGGGTATAGGGTTAGGGAAGGTCGGATTCAGCTTGGTTTATTGACTCAGGTGTCACTGCAGCTAGGAAGTATTTGGTTTGTTGCATGTGACATTTCATGTAAGAAATCATGATAATTTTGTAAATTTCATTGGTTGCTTTCCCTCTGAATGATAAATGGAGATGGTACTTAAAGTATAGCTACATAGCATATTATATGGTATATCCACATTTAATAACATTACGATTTGCTAAATGTTGCTTTTGGGAGAAGGGCGTACCATTATTATTTTTGTCAGTATATTATCTAGGAGAGGAAGTAACTAAGCCTGTCCCAAATGTATTTAACAAAGAATGGAGGTCAAAATTACATAGATGATAAACCAATTATTTAGTCATGTCTAAGTTGTAGATCTACAGTCCAATGTTCTATGTTGCTGCTGATTCACCTAAATGTCCCTCCTGGGATGAATTGAGTATTCAATGAGTTAGTGAGTTAGTTAGTTAGTTAGTCTTGTATTGACTCATCTCTAGTTGCCGTGGGCAGCAACTAATAAACTAACCCACTCTCTAACTAAACAAATAGAATATGTGTGTTTTCACAATTAATCACAATTAGTGATTTAGCGATTTGGCTGAACTTGACCTTGTCTGACTTGGCTGAAGCTGTATAAGCGCTGGCCTCTAGTGGAGAAAGTTAGAAATTACAATGTTTCAATGGTACTGAATGATTCATGTAATGGTATGACTTTCTTGGAATGGTGTGTCCACATCTTAACCTGGTTGCATAATATGTGTGCGCACGCAGGTAAAGGTTGTGTGGTGTCCATGTTCAAGCATTTTGACAGAACCAAAATACAGGGATCTCAGAATGTTTGTTGGCTTGTGGTAAAAATTAAATAGATAATCGGACAATAGGGGCTAGTCAGAGGAAAATATGAGGGCTAATAATTTAATAATGAGTTTTATTTAGTATAAAAGTAGTATATAATCTATAGTATATAATGTGATATTGATATTTAGAGGACCGTGTTACTGTACCCCAGGCACCCCAGACTGTGTTAATGTAAAATAACACTAAATAGATTACCTCCACCTTAGTGCACATAGATGGTTGTGTTGGACAAAGTCAGACAGCGTCTTACGCTAGCAACACATTTTGTTATGGTATTCTAAAGGAACTAATTTTGTTGGCGGCGCCCAATAAATGACAAACGTATAATATGTTGTCTCTATCAAACAAATTAGGATACTCGATTATTAAATAGCATTATAGAAATGAAAGCAATATCACACTCTCGCTGTTCTTGGCGAATAAAGTTATCTGCGGCCTCGTGCCTATGACTGAATCACAGTCGTGATGATACTTTGTCAACAACACCACTTCCTCTCGTGTGGTAGCCTATTGCTTGAATATGTGCCCTCTTATAGGTAATAACATCGTGCCAGTTGTGACAGTTGGTTCATTGGTAGACAGTAGCTGTAGCTGTGTTTACCCTGCTATGTTACATGTTTTAATAAAACCTTATTTTTTTCTACTGATAAACCTATTGAAAAGACAGGGAAAACCAACCCCACACACTGGGAAAACCAACCTTACAATATGGTTGGTTGTCACAGTGTGTTAGAGTGTCTTTGATATTAAATTACTTCTTTTTTTTTTTATCAGGAAAAATTGTATACTAATTTTAACCGACGACATAAAGCTTGCATTTAATGTTGAAATGACTTTTTTATGATGTGCCGAAGCTATAAATGCACGATTAAAAAGCATGCCAGCTATACCTGCTCTCTCCTATTGTGTGCAATTTCCCTGCTGTAACTTGCATGAGTGAAAGTAACTCAACTGGTGAGTAATCGTCACCATAACAAGACAGAAAATAATAGTCACTATACTGGCCTGGATTCAGATTGTAACATTTTAGTTAAACTGACATGTATGTTGATATAGCCTACATTATACATTGGTGTGTAACATTGATATAATTAGTGCTTTTTGACAGTTGTAACAGGCCTTCTCAGGCCTAAACTGAGGTGATGCATGAGGATGGTTCGGATTTGGTTTCTCAGGCCGTAAATGAGACAGCTGAGGCACCTGGGCAAATTGACGAGAAAGACAAACATAATGTTGAAGATTCGTACAAATGTTATTCTATCTACTTTTCCTCGAATGGCAGACAGTATGGTGGTGACAAGGGTGCCAGAGAGGGTCAAACACAGCTAAATGAGATGCAGCAGAAGTGTTTTACTGGCCTTGTTGGCAGATGTGTTGACCCAGCACACAGCCCACAACACGGCGAATGCCGCCCCGGTGCTTCTGATGGTGACGAGGGTGACGTGTCTGAGCGGGAAGCACACAGCCACGTATCTCTCCAGAGTCATCACGGCCAGGTTTAACGGGGAGATATCTGTGGCGTGGATGGTAAGCTGTATGATAAGCATGATAATTATAACACGCGTAGCCCGCCATGAAAGCTCTAGCTATTGCCAGTATAAATGAGCTGGCCCCAGTGCCAGCTGGACGGTTTCTCCCAGGTGGAGGTTGTACCGAAGGCTAGGATGTAACACCGGCTTGCTCGCTTGCTCCTCGAGCTGTACAGCATGACCACGTTAATGTAGAGGAAGATGAAGCAGGGGTACACTGAGAGAAACACAGACATCACATTTACTAGCTCTGTTTCATACTGTTGACTGGTGAGATGTTGATCTGAGTCTGGCTGGACATTGTCAAAATGTCAACAGAGCCTGCATCTGGAGAGAGAGAGAGAGAGAGAGAGAGAGAGAGAGAGAGAGAGAGAGAGAGAGGAAAAGCGTTTTGCAAGACATAGGGACACAATAACACTTTAATGAATACATCACAATGAATAAAAGCTTGGTGAAATGAATTATAGGCACAGCTTTCTCAGAGCTTATACTGCCATCTAGTGGCACAGATACAGAACTGCCAGCATATTATCTTGCTAATGTAAGCTACTGCATGAGTATTCATTTGTATGTGTAGAAGTACTTTTTGGGTCCAAATAATTGCTTCAGGCACCATTAAAGCCTCTACACTTGTTGAAAAATGTCCACATGCTGGTAAGATAGAATAATGTTGTCCCTGCAATTAGTTAATTTAGCAGATGCTTTTATCCAAAGAGACTTACAATTACATGCTGCTATTACCTGGAGTAGATAAGGGTTAGGCATCTTGCTCAAGGAAGCTTACAGGTAGGCCAATTCTGGGGCTCAAACCCACGACCTTCTGGCTGGGAGTCCAACACCTAGACCACTAGACTATCCTACCCCACGCAATTAGCACAACTAGCCTACAGTAAGCAAACTACAGTAAGCATTACCATCATATCTAGCAGGATAATAATCCCACAATCAACCATTACATATTTACAATCTTTAAAATGCTATTTTAGCTGATAATGATGGAAATTGCATTATTATGATTTTACTTAGCAAAATGGAAATATTATTATCACATTAAAAAGTAACATCATACAAATGGAATTATAGCCTACATTATAATACATCATCCATTATATTATACACTCACCTAAAGGATTATTAGGAACACCTGTTCAAGCGTAAACCGAATGAGAACATGGATCCATCATGGCTTGTTACCACTGTGCAGGCTGGTGGTGGTGGTGTAATGATGTGGGGGATGTTTTATTGGCACACTTTAGGCCCCTTAGTGCCAATTGGGCATCGTTTAAATGCCACGGCCTACCTGAGCATTGTTTCTGACC
>JAOEHI010001913.1:0-12156 GCA_025447815.1 Percopsis transmontana
CATATAGTGGATGAAGTGCAGTTTTATGTGTGTACGTTATCCCTCGATCTGTTGTCAGTATCACACTCACACACACACACACGCACACTTGCTGTTCTGCCGAATAGGTGTTTAGCTGCAGGGCTTCATTAAAACGATGTTGCCAACGTCGGTGCCAAACTGTGGCTGTTGCATCTGGTAATAAACGGAAAGTAAGGGAGCTATTTTACATTAATAATTCAACAATAAATGCATGAATTCTTCCGATATTCTATCCCCACAAATGCATACGTAAAGCGCATGTGCACATGTGCTTCAAACCAAGGCATCCCGTGGAGCAAAGAGCTTTTAGTTTTGTTACTTTGTAGTTTACATTGTGTGTGTGTGTGTGTGTGTGTGTGTGTGTGTGTGTGTGTGTGAGAGAAAGATAAGTCTTTTGGAGGATGAAGAAGGCGGTGAGGTGATGTCTTTCTTTGCTCTTTGTAAAGGCATTCAGGTGGCAGACACATGCCCCTGCAGTCACGTTACCACACACAGACAGACTGAGAGAGGATTCTCTAAATCCAATATTTTGAGTCTCTCCCTTTTTTTCCCTTCCTCTTGTAGTCTTGTCCTCTTTTCCTCTCCATATCTTTTCCCCTCCATTCTCTCCTCTGTGCCTGTGTGTGTGTGCGTGTGAGAGTTTGTGTGTGTGTGTGTGTGTGTCTTTTTCTTGGCTGTGATGTTGCTGGCTTGTCATAGCAATGGGGCCAGTGTTGTCAAAAAGGCATGCTGCTCCTGAATAGCTTTATGTAAGCCACTGCTGCTAGATAGGCAGGTACGGGCCGGCCCTTACAAGCGGTTCACTCTGTGCACGTGTGTGTGTGTGTGTGTGCGTGCGGCGTGTGTGTGTGTGTTATGCGTTTAGTGTGCCTTCGGTATTACACACGTGACGTTATGTGACTTTTAGCAAGTGCTCACATGTGCATGTGAATTTCTGTGTGTGTGTGTGTGTGTGTGTCAGCCCGGGCTTGCAATTGTGTGTGTGTGTTTTCTCATACAACTTCTCTATGTAGTGTTCCTTCATTTGTGTGTATGTGTGTGTGTGTGTGTGTGTGTGTGTGTGTGCGTGTGTGCGTGTGCGCGTGTGTGCGTGTAGGGCTCTAGACTCATTCTTCCCACTGGTCACACTGGTGTGACTAACTTTCTCAGTTGGTCGCACCGACTTTTTTTTTTTAATATATTAATCATAATGACCTTGCATGTTGACGAATCGTGATCTTAATTTGTATATGCTGGTTTTGCATTGATGTAAAGATTGACAGTGTCTAAAAGCTTGATATTTGCAAAATAACTGAGTTTACCACATAGTCTGAGGTAAAGCTGGGCACCAAACCAATAATCGTTGATTAATGAAGTTAACATTTCTGTCAACGTTTTAACTTATAAGTTAACTGTGAAAATACATAACTTTCGTTACATTCCATTAGTCAATTAACCAAAAAAACGGAACAAGACCAAATCCAATGCTTGTGCTGAATACCTAGATTTCTTCTTTTTTTTTTTTTTTTAAGATTGCTCTGCAGTAAGATCGCATGCTATCTCAAGGCTTCAGTATGACGGACAAAAGTGAAAAAAAAACCTTACTTCATCGTTGTTCAATTTGTATTTGTTGCTACTCTTGTAACGGAGTACATGTGCCAGCCAGGTACCAAAACAACCTGAGCATTATGCACCAATGCTGATCATGTGAAATTTTAACCCGCACATTCTCAAAAAATTATCGCATTTGGGGCCATTTTGGTTGAAGTCTAGAGCCCTGGTGTGTGTGTGTGTGTGTGTGTGTGTGTGTGCACTATTGTTGCTATTCTGGATGATATTTATAACCATAAGAGCCATTGGTTTAATATTGCATGGATACATGGCACCGCAAACATCCACTGTCTTACTGGAGAAAGACAGGGACATCGTGGGCCTCTCTCTGTGTTTCCACGCTGTGCCTATCCATTCACTCATTGATCATTTATTCACGTAGTGATTCATCCACGACCCATGCATTCCTCTTTCATCCACCCATCAAAAAGAACCATTTCCCAACTGGAACATTTGTTCGCTCTCAGACAACCCCAAGAGAAGCACGTACATACATACATATTCATCCATCCATCCAGGGCAGATGACAGGGAGATTCACTCTAGGTAATGTACACCAACAGCTACATCCAGGTTGGCTTTCAACAGCGTGTGAAAGCACACTGCTACTAAACCATTCCGGTGGACAGATGATGGACAGACCTAATGATTCATGGAACTTCTTTTCTTCTCTCTGCTCAACACCTGACCTCAATACCTGGCCTCGCTTCTATTTGCCATTTACAGCATTTACAGCAGATGCTTTGATGCATCTTTCATCTACACAAGAATGTCCATCAACACAAACTGTGCATACCTGCATTGTGAATTTCATGTTTCTGTTCCATACTGTGAGACAATAACTCAAATATATAAAAGATGACTATATGCCATGAAAACGCTTTTTCTCTAGTCATTCATTGTCTCCCTATCCGTCAATCTCTCTGTCTGCCTGCGTGCCTGCGTACCTGACAGGTGTTTTGGAAAGAAGCCGCTAACCCCCTCAGCCAGAGATAAGGCGGTTTTCTTGACCCTCTGACAGTAAACACAGGGCTTGAACCAGCAGCTCGCTATCTGTAGCAGGCCTGTTTCAGCAGGTCACATGGGAGGGAAAAATATAGCCGGAGTCCTCTGCGGAGAGAGTTGTGTGAAATTGCTTGTGTGTGCACGTGTAACTTTGTTACTCTATGTACGCCGGGAAGTTTTTTCTTGTGATACCATCCCACACACACACCTGTTTACCTCTCACCTGGGTTCTGCCGAGATGCATTCCTGCTCACAAAGTGTACAACATGCTGTACACAACCTCGTACAGTATGTGTTTGTTTGATTGTAGATTGGTTGTAAATGTGTGCCAGACACACATTTTTAGATCTTAACTTAACTTTTTGTAAAATTTGTAAAACTCACATACAGTATATTGCCAGAGGCTCATTGCATTGCTTGCTGGTTGTTACCAGCTAACTTACACAAGTACTCAGATGGCCTACGCATATCGATATACAGCCAGCTCAGAGGTTATTGAGGGATTGAGTGTGCTTGCATAATGCGGCCTTGTATAACTTGAGCAGTCGTGTTAGGGTGAGCATAATGAATGGGACTCCCCCTTAAAGCTCTTGTCATTACCATAAAGGCTATACGAGGCTCTGTAGAACTGTTAGCATTCTGGTACTTGTGGGCTTGGTTGAACACAATAGGAGTAGATTAATTTATTACCACTGTTATCATCAAACACATAGCTATTAATCGTGGAGAAAACTATTCTTCTCATGATTCATATTTTGAATTTAACATTTAAAATTTTATTTTGTATAATTTGATGTAATCCAATAAGGATTGCCTACTCCCCATATGTAGTAAGTAGTCTGCTGTCTAGGTGTGATATTTGATTAGCAGTGCCTCAGCACAGCTAATCAAAGTACATTCAACAGCAGTGGTTGAATGTACTTACAGTACGGAAGGTGTCGACAAAATGACAATAAACTGGGATGCCATAGACTGTGGTTTCTACCTTAACTGAATTTGTAGTAATACAGTCAAAACCGCTCTATTAGATTTTGGTAGGAATGAAGAGCTCAAATTTATGGTTGCTGGTGTCGTTAAAATGTGACTTAAAATCAATGCTTTTGAATATTGCTGAAGCAGAGCAAGCCGTCCATTCTTTGGCATCAGTATGATAAAAAATCCATTTCACATTGTGGGGGAGTTGAGGGCAAAGAGAGCTTTAGTCCCAGGCCTTGTCAGATTTTACAAAATGACCTATAGCTTGAACCGCACAGACTTTTAGAAAGTAGGGACACGTAATGGTGATCTGTAGGGATGTGGGTGGCCTGAACTTGTATTTCAGCTTTAAAAGCCTTTTTGAACCACTGCTCTCCTCTGGGGATTTCATTCATATGAGGTAGGGTTGGGCGATATGACGAATACATCGGGAAGCGACAGTGGGCTGAATCCATCGCCGGTGATTTTTTTCTGCCGGTATTTTGCAGATTTAAAGTCCTTTTGTTTTGGTTATTCAGGGCGTTTTCAATAGAGAGCGAGAGTTTGACACTTTGCACACTGTATAACTTCCCGTAGTTGGTCCGAAAGTCTGAACCATCCAATAAACGGTTGCCAGCTTTGCATTTCGCATCACAAATATGGCAGCAGGGGTTGTTTGCCTCAAGTGGAACCACACTTCGGACCGCTTTTGGCTCGCCATAACCCTGGGTTGAACATTGAACAAGCTGCAGGGGTGACGTAGTTTCGCTCTCGCTATCTCTCTTTCTCTCCACTCTCACCCAGATGTGCTCTCAGGTGAACTGAAATGTCATTGATTTTACGTTAATCGGTAGTCTGTAGTACCGACGTAATTCATTCGGTACCCTTAAAAGTACCGAATTCGGTGCCCAACCCTAATGTGAGGCTCCCCCATGTCTTGACAGAGCTCAGTGGGCACACTAGCAACAATGGTCACTGTTTTCCCGCTTTCTGTCCCTTTAAATGAAATTGATCCTACTCCCTTTTCCTCCCTGTAACTCTTCCTCCTCCTCTAAATTGTTCCCTTCCCTGCATTCTGTTCTCCCTCCCCTATACCTCTCTCCTGCAACTCCTCCTATTCCACCTTTACTCCCCAATTTGTTCTCCTCTTGTCTGCAGGTGACATCTAGTCGCATAGCCCAGCAGCAGCACGGCGGGGCCGGTTCAGGTAAGGCCTCTATCACGTCTCTCTGTCGTCTTTTCCTGTTCCTTGCCTCTCCTTGTCCTCCCCTTTCTCTCCCGCCCAAGAGATGTATTTGCCATTGGAATAGTGGGACACACATTGAACCACCGTGGACGCGTGGGGACTGACAGACAGATAGAATAATTGGACTAAAAATCTTCTTACTGGAATTGCCTGCTCCAGTGCTGCACTGCTTTGTAGGCCAGTGCTGCCCTAAAACGTCATTTTCACGGCCAGCCGTAATCTCGCGGCCGAGGGCAACCTGGATTTCTGTTCTCCCTTTAGCCTGCTTGGGTTTAGCGCAGCACTCATCCTCAAATAGCCAGGCCTCTGTTTATCATGCTTTTTACTTGGGAGTAATAGTGGTAAGGTCAAAGAGGCCTTACCAAAAATCCCCCTGAAAATAAAACCTTCTTTTTACACTTTATTTACAGTTGCTCCATAGTTGCTCTATTTGAAGCTCTTGATGACATTGTCAAGCGTTGGAACCCAGATGGTTAGTCTGTGTCTATTCTCGACCTTCAACACAACACTTCCCGTGGGTTAGGGTTAGGAAGTTAGGGTTAGGGTTAAGGTTTCCTCTGATCCTCCATTCTGCCATTGTATTGTTCAGATACTGTATGGGCCGTTTCATAATCTACACAAGCTACGCGGACGCGGACGCATCAAGCTATGACAGGAGGGTTTGATGCGTACTTGCGTAGCAAAATATGTTGTCCAAATGTTTGTAATGCGATGCAGGTGCAACACCAGAGACTCTGCTAACCCCTGTTGGATAAGCGCTGTATTTCATCTAACAAGGCACAGCGCGGCAACTGACTCGCATTCTCTATGCACTAAAAATACGTGCGTGAGCCTTGCATTTACAACTGCGGCCGCGTAGCTTGCGTAGAGTATGAAATAGCCCTATCTGTCCTTCACAGAGGTACACCAAGCAATGTCTTTTTAAGCGCTATTTCTGTCCTTTCCTTTGCCAGCTATTTACTACTCCAGCTCCACCTTGCCGAGCCAACGTGTCAGTTCTCCCCTGACTGGGGGCTCGGGTTCCGGGTCCCCAAGTAAGCTCCAGCGCCTGGGCTCTGCCTCTGATGCGCCAGGCTACGCCACGACCCAGCGCCTGCCGTCGTCTTCCGCCTCGCCCAGCAAACAGTCCCCTGGTAACCGCCTGGCCAAGTCCTACAGGTAACACAGTGTTACTGACGATAACGCAGGACAGTTAAACCAGCTTTTCTAGCCATCTCCTCCCATCGACTGTGAATTCTATAGAAATATCATTGGAGAACGTCCCTGCTTACAGCTGTTACTAAATCTAATGTAGGCACCCACAGAATGAACCCACATGGTGATATAATGTGCATAGCACATATTATAATACAGTGTACTTACTCATACGTCTCTTCCTTCAGTCACTATGTATGTGTGTGGTGGGAGGCACGCATACAGTATGACCTACTGTATAATACAGGACACACACAACCTGTTTCGTGAGGAATGTGAAATGTGTATAATTTGTTTTGCGATCGCAGTGGTCCATTCTTTGTACCGAGTCAGCATAATGGGCCCCTGAGTGGTTTAATCTACCCAAATGTGTTTCACCAAGCAGCCAGAATGAGCCACAATAGGTCATTAATATGGCCCTTTGGGCAAAACCAACAACTACATTATTTCACTTTACTACGCTTACAGCAACACCGTTGCCGTGACAACAGCTGGAGGGGGCGGATCTCCTCTGCGAGTGGCGTCTCCGCCCAACTCGGCGGTTGCCGGGGGAGGGGCCAGTGCGTCGTCGTCGCCTCTTCACCAGGTACAGTGTAGAATGTATACCGATCATCTGGCCAGGATAAATACTGGGGGTGTATCTTTTAAAATACAAATACAATATCAGAAATACAATTACACAATGGGAATATTAATAACATCTGTTTTTGGGTTGATACAAATATTTGGGAGGGGCTAGCACTGCATAATTGCATTACAAAGATCATTTTTCAAAGCATAGCATCAAAATGCCAATACCAGTACAAGTGTGGATATTTGTTGAACATTGTTATTAATAGATTTGTAGTACTGGAAGGAATGATACTATTGATCTAGCAGAAGCATTTGGGTGTTGCCAGAAATATATTATCTTCATCATATTCTATTCTCACAGTGTCAGATCTGTATTGAGTACAGATAATGGGTTACGACACAGCATCATAACATTCAATATTATTAACTTCAATTAAAGTCAATTTTGACAATAGAAAAATAGAGATTGTCTGATTCATGACAAACACATTAAGGGCTCTAGTTTCCGGACAGCGCAAGGCTGGTGGTATGGGCTAACGCAGATGTAGTGACAATTTCGTTGTGTGCAAGGTGGTTTTTCTCTCGCCTGGGCGCGTTTGCTAATTTCCCGGCTCGCCATGACATCTCTTGTGCCGAAATGGCCATGGGGGCGCAGCGGAGGGTGTGTCAATCACCTGATCAGAATCAGGAGGCGCAGTGCTAGTTTAGTGTCAAATAAAGCCAAATATTGCGCTAGCGTCTCCGCCTGGTCAGACCACGTCTTAGCACAGACGCAGGCGTTGTGTGGTTGTAAATAATTGAACTAATGACTACTGTCCTTTTTAATCACAAAACAAAATATATACACGTGTATAGTGTCATTGTCATCCAACATAAAACAGTCAATGTGCATCATTACGCATGGAAAGCAACAGGGTGACCGGGATTTCAATATTTCAATTAACCTCATTCAACCTAAATTGACGAACATATTGCCTAGGCTAATTGATCTGTGATCACAACTTTTTTGCCGGTCTACACTTTCGCTGTCCATTACGAAATTGGCAGTGCGCCATGACATAATTGGCAGTTTGCTTAATAACTTGGCCACCAGCCGATATAAAGTAGCAAAATATGAGGCCAAATAGACTAGCTGTTGACACTTGTTAGGTCTGAAATGTAATGCAGGTGGTGGCGCTGTTTAAGATGTGTGTTGCTGCTGTTGCAGATGAGTTCTGGCATAGGGAGCTATGCCACTCTGTCTCCAAAACGCCTGGCAGCGCACCACGCCTCGGACCAGTACAAGATCTCTCACGAGCTCTACGCCACAGCCACGCTGCAGAGGCCTGGCAGCCTGGCTGGTAGGAACGCACGCACACACCCACTTCTGTTATCAAAAATAAAGCATTAAATACGTGTGAATGTATTTCTCAGGAACAATGCCTTTTCTGAATGACTGCTTAACAAACCTCAAGAGATTCCTAACACTGATCCAGTGGCTTGTTGTCTAGAATGAAGCATTTGCCTCCTTCCGCTTTCCTTATCCCTCTGTTTCGATGGCATTCTCAGAAAATGTCAAGTGTTCCAGTTGAGTTTAATGAATGAATCTACCGCCAGAGCTAAAAAATGATACGGATGCACAGTCATCCACTGTGTTTTTGCTTAAAACCTTTCAAGGGGTATATACCTGTATCATGAATGTGGCAGACATACAGTATTGTTCGTATGTACCAGACTGAGAGGTTGTGAGCTGGTCTATTCAACCATTCAACTGTTCAAATGGAACACTGACTGCATCTGGGAGCTGAAAAGCTAAAAAAAACAACAACACAGGAATTGTTAAAGCTATACGGTTGGTTTTTACTGGTTATCTGCTTTTGTAAGAACTCTTGACTTTACAAAATTAAACAAGTAGAACAACGGACTTCCCCTTTTTTTGAAATTTCAATAGGGTTGTCTGTTTGGCCTTTTTGAATTAATTAGACTTATTTAATGATCTGATGTTTGCAGACATTGTTTTACATTTGGCATTTATTCTATTCTATTATTTAGCTTGACTTAGAACAAGGAAGTTCAGCGCAAAGTTCAGGTGTTTGACTGAAGTCACCAAAAAATAATAGTGACTCTCTCCACATGAGAACCTGTGAGTGATAGGAGCCATTGTGCACAAATGGCAGCTTAATAGTAGTCACTCTACCTGAAGGAGATGAATGGTTGTTGTCTCTGGGGGAAAAGAAAACATGGAGGAAGGAGAAGTTGTTATGACCATGGCTGACACTAATTGTTTATAGAGATCTGAGGCAGCATCAACACTGCAACAATGCTCTGGATATGTATCACTATCATCCGGGGCGTTTGGATTTCTCCAAACCCTGAAAAACAGAAGTGTGGGAAGTTTTGTTTGGCTTGTCTTGATTTTGACACCGAGTTTAGACTTCAAAGACGGGAAAAACTAATGGCTCCTTATTGGAAATGATCCCACACAGGAAAAAGAAAAATAATACAATTGTTTGTTTGAGGCTGTTATGGTTTTGATATATTTCATCATATTTTATATTAATGTTTAACTTGCACAAATACAACTGAAGCCAATAGGGGAATACACTTTTTTTTCTTATTTTTCTTTTCTTTCTTTAATCTTCTTTTCTTTTTTCCTTGTATTATATATTTTCTGTTTTCTGACTTGGTAAAACATCTTGGGAGGCCCTGCCATCGCTCTGTGCATCTTTCTGTCTTTTCCCTCTCCCTTTTAAAGAAAGAAGACAGTGCTTCTACATGTGGGCAGATATTTTAGCCAAATAAATACACATATATGAATAAATAAACAAAGATTCCACAGGACCTCAAAGATGAAGGGATGGGTTGGAAGAGAGGACGCTGGGATGAGTCATGGTGTGAGCGGGTGTGTCTGATGCAGCAATTAACAGTCACTCATTCCTTTTCTGTCTCTGTCCAACTGTCTCTGCCTCTAGGACGGAATTAGTCTCTTTCTCTGGTGTGTACTTGCCTCTCTTGCTCTCTGTTTCATTTCTTTTTGCTCTTTTTCTGCTTTCATCCCTCACTATTTGTCCACTCTATTATTCTCCTCCCACAGTCCAGCAGGCTGTCAGGGGAGGTCCTTTTGAGAGTCTAGTATAGTAAACGGGCCAGTCTGTTACCGTCCGGTAGAGGGGAGACACTGTGGCTGGGCAGGCATCATATGGGCGGGTGGGGCAGAGCCCCACTAAAAAAAGAATCATCCTCCCAAAAAAATAGTTCCTCCTCATCAACTATTTTTTCATGTTAATATATCATAATTTGCAATGCAATAAATATTACCTAGTTTCTGTGCAATCAATGAATCAAACTAGTCAACAATGTTAAAATCATCATTTAAATGTTTCGGCCTCAATTTAATGTGTTGCGCAATATTGGGACAGGAGACCCCAGTGCGTCCTTTCGCTGGCATATTTATTATAGCTCCCTGTAGTCAAAGATGGTAACTGCAATAAGCGCCAATAGAGCCTCTGCCCTACTCGGGAGACTCATACAATGTATTTTTTGTTAGTTTGCACGTTTAGACTACTAGCAGTCACCATCAGCATTGCTGCGCCTGCTGTGTCAACAGTTTATTTGAAAAACTTTTGAAACTGTCACTTCCTTCTCATAATTATGAAAAATTGGAGTAAGCTATTTTTAGACATTGCTTTAGTTTATCGTGGGTGGTTCTTTGTCGCCCACATTCAGGTTATATTTGATAGCCTTGAAATGTGCTGGCTACCGCGGCGTTACTGTCTATTCTCTTATATAGTCATCATTATATTTAATTAATATAATAACTTTTCAGACATTTTTTAAATACTTATTTATTAAATGGCATGGCTAGCGATTCAGGAACTAGAGCCACTAGTATTTATGGCCACGGGCCACGACTGATCAGCTGCATGTTTTCCTGCAAAAGGAGCTTTACATAAATACAGTAATCAAATACTGAATATTTGATTACTGTAGTGATATACATTTTAAAGTGGACATTTACATTTAAAAGGGTTGTAAATCTAGTTATTCAAGTCAATTGTAGCACACCATAGTCATCTTTAATCTATATATAGATATAGATATCTGCTGTCATTTGAGGAGCGTCTGGCTTGTAAGAGTGTGTATGTTAGTACAAAGCGAGGTTTAGCGGCTAAAGGTCCGTTTACCACACAACTCTTGCTGCCGGCAAATAGCTTGTGTGTTGTCACAAGACATTAGCATTAGCAACTGTAGAGTCTCTCACTATTTCACTTAGTCACTCATTCCTAGGTTCTGAAGCGATAATCCAGAAGATTCCTTTTTGCTGTCGTTTAGAGGCACTAAGGTAAAGCAGAAGATGGGTATGAGTTTACAAAAGAAAGCTACAAAGTTGCAATTATTATAATACTACTTGTGTGGTGAGGTTCTTTGTGTAAAACCCTCTTTCCATTCTGCTCTCTATTACAATGAGGTCATTTAGCAGATGCTTTTATCCAAAGCGACTTACAATTACATGGTGCTATTACATGGAGCAGATGGGGTTAGCCATCTTGCTCAAGGCAGCAAGAGTTGCGCGGTGCTTAGGCCTACAGGTAGCCCAACTCCGGGGCTCGAACCCGTGACCTTCCGGCTGGGAGTCCAACACCTAGACCACTAGACTATCCTGCCTCTATCTCCTCCCCTACCACCTCTGCTTTCTCTCTCTCTCTCCACCCCCCTCTCTCCTCTTCCTGGTTCTGTCTCCGCCTTACATTTGTTCTGCTGTGTAATGAACAAATGCCCGCTGTCAATGTCTTCCTTGGCCTGCGTCTGAGGGCCGCCTGCCAGCGGCAGGGCAGGGTGGAGCTCTGCATGCCATTATATTATAGCTGACGACCAGCAATGTGTTTGGTGAAGATTAAAAATATGAAATACAGACACACAAGCTCTTTTTCACCCCTTACACTCTCTCTCGCCATCTGTCAAACTCTATTCATTTGCCCCTCTCTCTCTTTCTATTCCTCCGTTTGTCTCCATCTCTCTCTGTCCCACGCCCTCTGTCCACAGTATAAATGGTTCTCTGTCTGTCGCTTGGCTCGCCGTCCCCCTCGCTATCAGCAGAAAAGAACACAAGCCATACAAATGTAGCAGCCAGGAACAATAGACTTGCTGTGTGTTGTGGATCGGGGATGAAATGGGGGGTGATTTCCATATCAAATAGCGGGCGTCCACCTGCTGAATCCCAATGCCGTGGCTCCTGACTAGAGGAGCGCCGTTGTCGTTCGGTGGGATGAGATCGATTGGTCTGGGACGTGGACACGTTTGAGCCTCCCTGCCTCGCTCCCAACCTCCGATCTCCTGTTCCCCTTCTCTCTCCCTCCTTCTCACCTTCCTCTCCTCTCTCTTTGTCCCTCTCGGCACATCCCCCCCCCCCCCCCTCTCTCTCTGTGTTTTACTGTTACTGCTATATACTATTTACAGTAATACAATAGAGTAATATATTTACAGTATATACACAGTAGAAATACAAATATGTATATGTGTATATAATGTATATGGCCATGGAAAAAATTAGGATACCACTGCATATTTTTTTACAAATATAATACAATTAATATT
>JAOEHI010001914.1:0-12155 GCA_025447815.1 Percopsis transmontana
GTGTGTGTGTGTGTGTGTGTGTGTGTGTGTGTGTGTGTGTGTGTGTGTGTGTGTGTGTGTGTGTGTGTGTGTCAATACTAGGAAAAAATGACATCTTTGGTGAAATGATTCATCTGTATTCTAAACCTGGGAAGTCCAACGCTGACGTCCGAGCGTTGAGCTACTGTGACCTGCATACCATCCAGAGAGAGGAGCTGCTGGAAGTGTTGGACATGTACCCAGAGTTTGCTGACTTCTTCTTCACCAACCTGGAGCTCACGTTCAACCTCCGAGATGACAACGCCAAGGTTGACCCTAGACTGTAGTCTATTTTGTTCTGTATGAAAATGTACACATGTGTATATCTCCTTTTATTACCTGTATTATTGTTTGGTTTGCGCTGTTCACTTCAACTTTGGCTACAGTAACACCTGAATTTCCCATCGGGAATTCATAGTTATCTCTTCTAGTTTATCTCTTATCTTAAAATGTTCCTCTCATATTTTCCTCACAATACTGCTCATAGCACCTGATTTTACCTGTCTAGTAAAAATGTAGTCATACCTACTGGATACATACTGGATACTTTAGTTTAACATTTAGTACTAAATATTGTTTATTCTATCACGCACGCCTGTGAAGCCGCCGGACTCAGATGACGAGGGAACCAAGTCCAAGCGAAGGATTTCTTTCACGCAATATCTATCGAAAGGTGAACAAGGCTCATCAATATCAATATAGACAGAGTAGGCTGCATCTGTCTTCTTGTTCTGTGTACTTGTACTGTATGTTGTAGATGTCAGTTTGTCCCCTGTTGTTGTTCACTGAGTGTGGAAGGCTGTTCTCTGGGGGAACAAGGTACCACCTGTTCCACTGACTCCTGTTGATTACCATTCCTCAGGGGATGGCGCTAAGGAAGGGGATGAAGACTCCGGCAGGGTGAAGGAGTCTTACTCGTGCCTAAAGAGAGGTTCTGAAGAGCTGCGCAGAAACTCAGGGAATGAAGAGCTGAGAAGACCGGAGGTCCAACTGTACCCCTCGGCAGATACCCCAGCCATGGGCTTTGAGTCAAATCCCGCTGGACGCAACCAGGTCAGAGAGAGCCCATCATTCGAAGGTAAAGTTGTTTGTTCCATATCTTGTTACTGTACAATACATAAAGTGTACATAATCTTACACTGTCTAAAATATTGGTTTGGTCCCACACTAACACCACAGTAATTTAAATCAAAGCCTGTCTGGAAAGGGTTGCTATCCTATTTCTAAAGGCCTGGACAGCCTAGATTCCCTGAAACTGGCCTTCAGGGTCAGCCTCTCAATAATACCACACACAGATGACATAATAGCAGCTGGAACACAAAAAGGCAAATATCCCCTTTAAGAGGATCAAGACAAGCAGTATCCAATTATTCCAGCATCCCGGGATCTACAGAAGAAAAACAGGTCTATAGATTGGATACAGCATACACAGCTAAACAAATGTGTTAGTAACTGTCCAAGGCAACCTGCCAGTAGAAAACCCCAGTGCGCACCTGTGTAGGTAGAGCAACTTAAAATGGCATAGCACTGCATAGCGCTCGCAGTAAATCCCTGACTGAAGCGGTATGCTAGACTTCTGCAGCCCCAGATCCTATGAAATGAGAGTCAAGGACACTTTCAATGGCGGCAGACTTTTATTCGTAGTAGAAAGTCACTTTTTAGGGATTTAGGAAAATCTGAAAAAATATAGTGTACCTTGTAGGCCTAACTGTAGGCTACTCAGTCTCCAAACTCAAACACTGCAGTTACACCTTCTCCAAATAATCTGTAGTCATCCATTTCCCCCATGGAGGTTACAGATGTGAAACATGTCCGTAAATTAGGAATGGGCCACAGTTGTTGTTAATCTGCACCATCAAATATGCATCAAAATAATGCTCATTAAGGTCCAAAGAAAACCTGCTTACATTGTGGTTACACACGCTCGAGCAGACATGGGTCATCATACTGTATCTGCACACCACATCATTGCAGACACTAAGCTGTACAAAGCCACCTGCACAGGCTCCTGCAGCCGATAATGTTATCACACACAGCTAACTTTCATCCTGTTTAAAATCACAAAAAGGACACAGCACAAATCAATGGACAGGGAACAACCCCTTAACGGGTGCCCAGTACAGATAAGAGCAAGGTTAGCTCCCTAGAAAACATGGCATTAAAATTCGCCTGCAACAAGGTCCTTGATAAATTATAGCAAAGAACCAACACGCAGCTTTCCTGTAAAGATGAATTACGTACTATTTCAGTGGTTGGTTGGTCGGTTTAGTGATTACCTTGGTCTGACCCACATGTGAGGTTGTAAAGCATGTGTGTTTGCTTCGCTCACCAGATCTATGCAGTGACAAATGGCCTTGTGAGAAGCCCACAATCCTGGATGACTCAGCACAGTTGCAAGACCTGGGAGGTGAGGACAATTCTGCCAGTGAAATCACCTATGGAGAGGTGGAACAACGCTTAGATCATCTTCAAGAGCACCTAAACAGGTATACCACTGATGCTTCATTATGTAGTCCTATATCATAAACTACTGTATTCTACTATTGTCTCTTCAATTTGAACAGCAACGGTCTAATTAATTAGACGACTAAAAAAAGTGCAAAATGTTTCATAAGCCTCTTTAATACTGTATATTTTTGACTATTCTTATTTTATTAATCTAATGAAATAAATATGTTTTTATTTAAACTTGTATGTGACCAAATCTAATCTTAAAACATCCGTAACATTAGCATTAAGAAGAAAAAGGTGGAACAAAAAGAGAAAATTCAATATCGTGGCACATAAACTGTCCTTTATTGAAACTAAATGGATGTGATTCTGATTCAAACATCCATGTGAAAATAGGCCACCGGTACAATTACAATGCATTACTAGATCTGAACCTCCATGAACCGCCATTATTTCCCATGGTGTATAAACATGTGGTGAGCCATGAAAACAGCACAGCTGCAGCCAGCAGGCTACCTGACACAAACAGACAGATGACCAGCAGGTGGTGTCTTGGCAGACAAAGCATCGCGCAGAAATTTGCACAGACAATGCTAGAGGGGCTTCTGTGTTAGTGGGTTGGTTATTCACTGTGCTGTACCTGAACCCCCCCCCCCCTCCTTCCTTCCTTCCCCTCCCCTCCCTGTCCCATTTAAAACAAGCCATATCTCCAGCTTATTGTAGACATTTGCCTAAACCCTATATGTGTTCTTTTACCGATTCTCTTATAAACCATGACCTAAACGTACATGGAACTCACCGTAGTGAACCAACAAAATTAAACTGCCAGTGTCCCATAAGAAAATGGGTCTATTGGGTAATTAAAAGATAATTCAACGTTAACACACACATTTTGCACAATGCCCTCAACATAGCGCTTGGCTGAAATCTAGCCATAATTAGATTGAGTGAAAGCCAGTCATTTACACAGTAATCGCTGAATCCACACCTCCCACTGAATATTCATTATCACCCCTAGCTAGAGCTGTAGTCTACTATGGGGGAAGAATTCATTCTCAGTCCATAATGATAGCTTCACTTTGCTGTGGAGCACCGGCTCCACCTAGTGGCAAACAGCGGGGAATAGAAACACAGCAGCATGTGCTTTCATCGGCTATAGTCTATATCATGAATTGTCACTACGGTATCATTAATGACCATTCATCTGCTTTAATCTTCTAATATTCCTCCCCTTTTCTCTCCTTCTCGCTTCTTACACTCCGTCCTCTGTCTTTATTTGTACTTCAATAGGCTGGAGTCTCAGATGACCTCCGATATTCAGACTATCCTGCAGTTGCTTCAGAGACAGTCCAGCATCGGACCCCCGGCTTACAGTGCTGTCACTGCCAGCCCTGACTATCAGAGACCTGCAGTGAAGGTCCAGCCCATTGCTGCTCCGACTGCCAGGAACTTCTTCAGCCATACAGCAACCCAAGTAAGGCATCCTTATTATTCACTTTATTCACAGATGAGGGGCTGGCTGGCACAGACGATCACACACTAGCCCGGCACCAACAGTGCCAAAGCATTACAACAGTTACAAAACAAGTATTGAATCAGTACAATTTTCTATGATTGATCATTTAACTAGTAGCATCTGACGCTTCTTTCCTTCCAGAACAATTCTTCTGGAACCCCATACATGCTCAATCACACTCTAAGAAATCATTAATTCACACGTTGTGACCTTGTTGTGTTGTTTTAATTTTGTCTGTGTACTTCTTTATTTTTGCTTACAAAATTACTTTGTATACTGACACTAGTAATAATGTCTGAGTAGTGGACAGAGAGATAAGTGCCAGTGTATGTTGTGTAACTTTTTTAGGACCATGGCCGTAAATTAGAGGGGATCCATCAAGAATCCCGTAATTCTCTGCCGAGCTTGGCCCACACGAATGTACCGATGGACAACAGCCTTACAGCATTGCTTGTACAAAGACAAAACACACACATAAAGACACAGCAGCAGGAACCAAAACAGCAAACAACAAATCAACAACAGCAAGAACAACAGACCATTAGAAATCCACAGTCTGAACTGATCCTTCTTGCAGTTGAAGACTCCTCACCCCCTGACAGCATGGGACTCCACAGACACGCCTCTGACCCTGGGTTTCCAAGGCCGTAGCCCTTTCAGCGGCACATATTCAAGTGTTCTTAATGTACATCCATGTATTGCTACAACTGTAGTGGCAGCACTATATCTAGGCCTACATTGTCACTCGCATATCTTTATTGTTTACTGTTGTTTATTGTTGACACTGGGCTGGTTGTATAGACCAGTGGTTCTCAAATGTCTTGACCTGTGACCCTCAGAAGGCCACAAGAAAATGAACCATTCCTTTTAGCATAACATCTTTTGTATAACAACAATAATATAATATATACAGTATAAACTATGAACAGCATTAAAATGTATTAACATTTTATTAAATAGAATCAAAAAGGTTTATACAAAAGATTAGACACACTTATATTTAAAAAATATTATGTAAAACATTACATGAAAGCATCCTGCCCCCCATCCGGGCATCTCGACTCAGTTTTAGAACCGCTGGTGTAGACATTTTTGTTTCACACACATGGAATAAGGACAGCATTATTACAGTACATCTTTACTACACAGGTGTAAGAGCAATTTACTGATCTTTTGCTGTTTCCCTGTCTTCTCTGAAGTGTGACTCAGGGGCTGGACTAATTTTGCACTGCAATATTTAAATTAAACTATAGCTATTTTCCTTCAAACGGTGTGCATTATTATTACAATTATTGAAATGCACCCTTAATGTTACGGCAAAGACACCATACTTGCTTGTCTAGGTTAATAATATAGCATGCATGTTTGAGAGTGTCCAGTTGCATGTTATTTCAGAGCTAGGCCTCTAAAAAGCAAGTGTGATGTGAGCGGTTTTACTAGACCACAGATGTGGTTTGATCAGTATATTAACTATTTGCACTGCTTATTGGCCTCAAAATGTAGCGCATTGTATGTTACAATGCAAAGATGATGTCCATTTTTTTGTCATTTGCTTTTAAATGTACTTATATTTAATATATTATCTCTAATTTAAAACACATACATGGAAACAAAGTAAAGAACAAGAACACACACAAGGGCCCACAAAAGAGGCCATGTGCTTTTAAAGAAATCAAACGCTAAAGCAGCCTCTTCAGTCAAAATTATATTGTTTCCTTCTGTTGTTTTAGAGGCAATGCACAATATTTGTAGCTAGAGGATGTAATATATCTAGATGTAAAAGAAATGTAAATGTTTTTTAAATCACTAATAAGTAAATATAACATTTGAAAATGGGAGTGTAATGAAATTATAGCGCATAGGTTGTGTCCTGAGCTGTGGGAGCAATAAAATTAAATCACTGCTTTATGCTTTATTTCTGGGAACGTTTTAAGTGGCTCACCTTTTTCAAAGGTATTTATTTTCATTGACTTACTAAACCCACATTAACTGTATATCTCAAATATGAGAAGCTGATAAATATTGTGCCGAATGACCTTATAACAATAGATATTTTTCACAGTGACCCAGAAGTGCTACCGAAGTGCTAGCCTGTAAACAGAGACATTTTTAATTCACACAATTTATACCTCTGTATTTGTCAGGTGATTTGATCAACTATCTGTCTATCACGGTGACGCCACACCTAAACCACGCCCGTAGGTGCCACTAGTTCCTCAAAGGACGCTGATTAGTCCGAACCACTGGTGGTTTGTCCAGACGGCAAACAAACGCAAAACCGGAAGCCTGTTAAGATGGATTCTCCAGCTGCCCCCCAAGGTGATGCTGTTCATTTAGTCAATTTTATTCCTTCACTCAGACAATTTGCACTATACTACCACCTTGTGGTGTGTTTACAGTTCCGCAAAAACGAAACTGAAGGCACCTCAGTTTCACAGATACTAAATTCTGAGTCATGAGGTAGTCTGGCTCGTACAGTACCGGTAGGTGTAAACATACGACACAGTCTATAGCTCTTTCCACCTGGGTAACGTTAGTGTTGTCATATAGGATCATTCGAAATGAATTCCGATGAAGCAAGTGCCAGTCTCATTGCAGACTTAACACCAAGGCTTCGAAAACTCATTCATGTCGAGCCTGTGCTGGATCTTATGCAGTCTATCGACGAGGAATGTAAGGAACGTGTCAGAAGTAAGTTAAAAACTGATGGCAACTTAAAAGCAGCGGATCTGCTTATCGCCACAGTTGTAAGAGAACCACACACAGATGGCTGGTTCAGAGATTTTGTTGACGCGCTGTTAGCCGCAGGTTGTCAACATGCAGCAGACTACGTCGTGGCTGAGCTACCCGATCCTGGCTTGGAGGCAGAGAATGATTACTGTGTCAGACTTATTGAACTACTCTCCCCTACTCTCGTGGACATGAAGACAAATGATGTGTGCCTGCAGTGTTTTGTTGAGGGTATTCTCAATGAAGATGACAGAGAGATTGTAAGTAACAATGAGAAGTTGAACATGCAGTTCCATTCAGATAATTCCATTCAAGGATCAGTGGTTTCCTGATATAATAAAAACAATGTTTGCTGTAGGCCTACAGTAATATAGCACTGTCGCACATTTTAAATGTGCGACATTTAAAATGTGCCACCAGCGTGTAGAATTGCTTGCCTGTACAAAATGTAAGTAGGCCTTTTCCAAACGCGAGGCCTAAAATACAGTTATTAGTATTTCCTGTCACTGGCCAAAAGGTGGCAGTCTAAGCTCAAGATTCAATGTTTTATGTATCACGTACATTTGCATTCATAGGTGAAATACAATGTAGTGAAAGGTAATCCCTACAGCATCCCAGTGTGCAAACGTACAAGCAAGTAGAAATAAAGTATACAATAAAAGATAATATCAATATAATAAATATATATATAATTAAGGATATAAAATAGTAAAACAATAAATACATAAAATAAAAGTGTATTTACAAATAGAATAATAATTAAATTAGCATATTTCAAATGAAGAATATTGAGAGAATAAAGATGAGTGAGTAACAGTAAAATGGAAGTGTCTTCTGAATGTGCATGTTTGAGTTATTATGGCCACTTTCTAGGTAAACACTGAAACAGCGAACAAGGGAAATAGGAGCGGAGCTCGTGAACTATTAAGAAGAATTGTCCGATGCCGACCAGGGTGGTTCTCAACGTTCCAGAAGGTTCTGTGTGATACCGAACAGTCACACCTGTGCAAGGAACTCACAGGCGGGTTTATTTACTCTGACAACAAAGGTGAGTGTGCACTATGGGCAAGGAAGTAAGTACAATTTGGAAGAAAATGTAGTTTAAAATTTTGGATGTACTTGAACTGATGAGTTAGGTATGTGTGTGTGTGTGTGCCAGCAGAACTGGAAGAGCCCCTGAACACCAGCGGGACAGGGGAGACTGTGGAAGAGAATGAACTAGGTGAAACTAAGCTCCACTGTATAACTAAAAGGAAAAATAGTGACATGGGAGACCCGCCCTTTCAGTAGCTATTATGAAATCATTTGAAAGGAGCACTCCTTGATTGTGTCCAGAATGACCCTTGTGGTTAAAAACAGCATTACCAAACCTTGTATCTTGCATACAAGGTTTGGTACTCCTCCTTAAGGTCGTGACATGCTTTCGCGTACGCGGTCCGCGCGTTGCCAACATTTTGTGACCGCGCGTCTCATACGCTTTGCCTGCACGTTTTAACTGTATATGTGCGAAAACTGAGCATGTAGTAATATGCCGATCCAGTAGGTAGGAATAGGCAGAGTAGGGGGAGTGGGAGTGACAGAAGAAGACATTTTAAAACTGCTGTCCAGGTGGTAAGAGAGCATCCTTTTTAAAGAAGTGAGGTCGTAGTGCGCAATGCGTCCAGAAACGCGTACACACCAACATGAAAACCGAGTATGCCAAGTGGTCAGGTATGCGTACGGTACGCACGCACCATACGCGGACCATATACGTGGAAGCATGCCACGGCCTTTAGTGTTAAGTGGATGAATCTTCTCTCTACCCCTCCTCCTATAGAGCTCCACCATTCTCTACCCTGACTTAAATTCTATTTCACATGGTTTGTTTATGTGTAATAAGTGTAATATTCAGAGAAACATAATAGAGATACAATATACAGTATACAGTAGAGTGGTTTCACTTGCAACTTAGGAACTGGCTGACTGGATCCAGTTTTTGTTATCTTTGAAAAGATACTGAGAGGAACGAAATTCCATGATAAATACTGTGGGGTTCATTGTGTGTGTAATTTTTCAAATCTTTATCTTTTCAGACTTGTACTGTGAAGAAAACAGACATGGCATGGATCAAGGTAGGACTGTTTCGTTCACTGTTTTCCCTTTTATTGTTACTTACTCTTTGACTAAGTCGACGCATGGCCTAGTAGTTAGGGTGGTCGGCTCCCGGCCGAAAGTTTGTAGGTTCGATCCCCAATGTGCCCAACCTACCTGTAAGCATCCTTGGGCAATCCAGTATGTCCTTAATGCTTGTAACTGTACTCACTGTAAGTCACTTTGGACAACAGCATAAAGTTAATTGTCAATAGTCAGCAAGCTTGTAGACAATATTGAATATACCACCTTCTTAAACATTAGTTCTGTGCTCATCTACCGTATTGGGGCAGGGTAGTCTAGTGGTCTAGGTGTTGGCCTACCCGTAAGCATCCTTAACCCTATCTGCTCCATGTAATAGCAGCATGTAATTGTAAGTCGCTTTGGATAAAAGCTAAATGGCCTAATTGTAATTGTACTCCTAATGTACTGTACAGACCTGAAATATACAGTGTATATAGCCTATTCCCCAATTGTAGTTAACGTGGGTTTTGGCCACAAGGGGGCCATGATAAGCCAAAAAGGCTCAGTGTAAACTCCAAAAACATGCACCCTGATTGTGTGTGTGTGTGTGTGTGTTGTGTGCATGCTTTATCCAATCTTATTTGTTGGATGTGCATTCAGATAGATTGGTGTTTCAGCTTTTGCCAAATCTAGTTATTTTCTCATGCTTTCTTGGTGACTGTGGACAAAACACTTATTCTGCTCAGATATTAAGCGTGTAATATATATAGAAATACCTTGGGAAAAACATGACTATTACTATTTTTTTTATTTTATATACTTTTTTTTACATTTTACACTATGTGTTTAAAGATTAAATGAAAACATACAGATACTACAATGTCATTAAAATGACACAAGTTGGAGTTTTCATTTGCCGCATTCCTGCAGCCCCCCCTGCTTCACTCCAGAGAATATGTTCCATGTGTGTGTCATGACAGACTACAAAGAGGTTAAAGAGTGCGGAGCATAGCCGGTGCTTTAAATTACAAACACATGCTGACTCCACAGAGTTGAATAATAAAGTGTAGTGGTGAACGTAAAGAAAAGGTTCTAGACCTGTGTTCCAAGACCAAAGAGCCTCGCCTCTCCCCATCAGAGATCATTTGTTTAGGTCATTGTTCACATAATAATTTGCTTCGGATTGTATTAGACCACAAGAGGTCATCTGTATTAAAGGTGGGACTTAATTAGGAGATTAGGAGATTAATTAGGCAAATGGAAATGAGAAAATAGCCACATTTACACTCACCCAGCTTGATAAAGCATCTTTATGACCTGCATTATGTCTTGTGTACACTGACTTTCACCAGGGTACAATTTGTCTCATTAGTAGCATAAACCCGTCTGGTTAAGGTTGGCCAGAGTGCATAGTGTGAGAACAGTATACTTCACAGCTTTATTTGCACACCCATAACACCAGACACATTATGTTCTTTTGTTTTGATATTCAGTATTTTTGGGCCTCTGCTGAAAAGTCATTTCAGTAATCGTGCAGGAAAGTAGGCCCTGTGGGTTTTCTCTTATTGCTATGGAATTTAACTAATAGTTGAGTTTCCTCCCCAATAAGTTTGGAGCCTGGGAACTGTTATAGGACCATAAAAGCCACTGTCTCCTTCCTTATTCTGATCAGAGCTCTATCTGATCATCTTCATTGCCTTATATTACTGAAATACAATTTCGTGTTGTTCCCTGAGAGAGCACTTTAACCTTTGTCATTCAAATTATGCGCATTTTATAGCCACGCTGCACTGAATAACATTTTAGGATGTGAACTCCTACCTGAGGAAAGGTGGATTAGCCATGTTTTGCCTCTAATTTGGAGCCATCAAATGAGCCATAGCTTCTAACTTGCTAGGCTCACAGCCTGTACATATTGGGACACACTTTCCACTTTGCCATCGCAAACCAGCTGTTACAGTATTGTTAGTGTAGCCATGCTATTTTAACAGCAGGAAGGTGGAGACATTTTGCTTGAAAACCAAAACCCCAAACAATGACGAGACTAACGCCTCTCTGCTGGGCATGGGGGAAACCACTGCGTATGATTGCATGTTTGCTGACGTGGACAGTTTTGTCTGAACCTCTTTTTTTATTTATATTTTACAGATGGAACTGGCACCACAACAGCTCGAGGAGGTCCAGAAACTACTGATATTGTTCTTCGCGATTATCAAATGGATGTAGCTAGACCTGCCTTGGAAGGGAAAAATATAATCATATGCCTCCCTACGGGAAGTGGTAAAACCAGGGTTGCAGTCTATATTACCAAACAACATCTGGACTCCAGGAAGAAAGAGGGACAACCAGGGAAAGTGGTTGTTCTGGTGAATAAGGTACTACAGACCAGCTGAACACATGACCTGTAGATGGATACGCTGCTCTGATGGCTTATCCCCTTTTGAAGTTTATTTGATTTATACTTGTGGACCAGTTCACCACAATTGCCTTGGGGTTTATATTCCCTTCTAGTTTGTCATTGCTTTCCCCAGATTAAATACTTTTACCATGAAACGTTTTTTTTCCACAGTGGTGTGTGGAAAAGCAAGACTAAAACCCACTGCACAGCTTGTGCTTCAGTATTGGAAATACACAATTTAGTGTTTGCTTTGGCCTCTTCAATGTTTTTTCTAGGCCATCCCTATATACTATTGAATTACAAAATACTCTTACCTTATTCTAATATTCTTATCTTATTCTCATCCACGTAACACAAGTCTACAGGGTACACATCTGAGCCACAATGTTGTCGTTGTAGTCTTAACATTTATTTTTAAAGCCTATGATCATATATTGGCTCATAAACAAAGACGCTACCAAAATAAACAACCTCCTCCTTGGTCTACAAATTTCCAGCTTCACTATTTTCCGTATTGTTATAGTACAGCCATAACTGATCCAAGGCTATAAACTATAGACATTAACGGTTTTGACGTTCCATAGGTTCCCCTGGTTGAGCAGCATTATTCCACTGAATTCGGGCTTTTCCTGAAACATCATTATAAAGTGGAGAGGGTTAGTGGAAACTGTCAGCTGAAGATCTCCTTTACAGAGATCGTGAAGAACAATGATGTCATCATATGCACAGCCCAGATTCTTGAAAACTACTTAGAGAGAGCCAATGGTGGAGACGATGAAGGCGTTCAGTTAAGTGGTATGATTTTCCAGTTTTCTTCCTTTGCTACATATTTTAGTACAGTGCGACCCATCATAGATGGGTTAATGTGACCAGATTACAATTAGGTCATTTAGCAGACGCTTTTATCCAAAGCAACTTACAATTACATGGTGCTATTACATGGAGCAG
>JAOEHI010001915.1:0-12154 GCA_025447815.1 Percopsis transmontana
CCCCCCCCACCTCAATATAACCACCAAAAACTTTTTGGTGTTTAAATACAGTTGCCCACAATGTAAATTTAATCATTTAAATTTTTTTTTTCACACCCCCCCCCCCCCCCCCCCCATTTCACATCGTCTCTGCTCTATCCTCGCTGTCTTGATAAAAATCTGACAGCCAATGGAAGCCTCACACATCAAAAAGGTCCATTTCCCCCTTAAGGTGTGTCAAAGTGTCAAAATAACGCCCCTCCCCGTGCTCCGGTTGGAAGCCTGGTTAAAAAAAAAAAAACACATTTAATGATTTCAGTTGTCAACACATTAGTGTGTACACCAGCATTTTAAAAACATTGAAGACATGGAGGGGTTGCCATGATATAGAGCTCACGCACGTCAAACAAACACATCTGTGGAGAAATGGCGGGGAAGATGTTCTCAAGTGGAATAGGTTGAAATCGCAGATGAGCCACCTCCCCTACGAGCCACCTCCCCTACGAGCCACCTCCCCTACGAGCCACCTCCCCTCCGAGCCACCCTGTGGGAGAATGGAGGCGCTTCTGTGTGCTGCTCTTCTGGTGATCACGGCTCACGGCTCACTGCTCTGATTCGCTGCAACGGCACAACTGGAATTCTCTCTGGGGCAAGCTTCTATCAATGGCTTGTCAGTTCCTTATAGAATTGAATCAACTTTTTTCAGTAAGATTTCAGTAAGAGCTGGTGGGAGATCAGAAAGTGTACATTTGATATGATATCGATATGTTGATATATTCTGTATTGTATTGAATTCAATTCGGACATACTGTATGTCATTTTTATTTTTACACATTTCTTCAGACTTACTGTAGTCTAAAAAAAAGTCTGAAATATGCGTCCCATGTCATGTAGTGCTGATGTGACATCTTTCCCAATACTGTAGTTCAGTGGAATGGACCGGGCCACGCCGTCCTTTCTGCTTTAACAGCAGTAGCACAAACACTATAAATTTACAGTCACAAGGGAGAGTTTTTTGAATAGGCTCTCGACTCTGCCAAAGCCATAATTCACTCTCTCTCTCTCTCTCTCTCTCTCTCTCTCTCTCTCTCTCTCTCTCTCTCTCTCTCTCCATTCCTTTCTCTCAAGCACCGCGACTGCCTGCCGAGGCAGCTGGCAGTGCTTGGTTTGACAAGGTACTTTGAAATAGCAATCACAGAGTTTAAACCACAGGGAAGACTCGTAAATGTGTCCACAGGGAAATATACAGTGTCATATTTCTCTTTTTTATTTCCTGCTTAAAGACGGTGAGTTAAGGCCCAACACATACGTACCCATAACAGGTGTTTTGATATATAATGTGTCTTTTTCAGAAAACGTGAATCATTTATGACAATAATGGCAATGACAATATAGACACACACACACACACACACACACACACTCTGTCAATATCCTGCACCTTCCCATGTTATGCCTAGCTTTGAAAATGAATGAAAAAACTTGCACGTTCACCCACTAAATAACACTTCTAAACCTTTTTACAGATGTCTGTCTATGCCCTAGTTATGAGCTATCCATTTGTATGCCAGTTAGTTATAGTGACGCATTAAGGTACATGCTGTGTCAACATCAGGTAATGAATAGTGGAAACGTACACAAAGCACAAACCAGACGTTTGTATCGCTTAATCTTTTTGACCCTGAGTTATGCCATTTGGCACACATGCTCAGGAATCCAGCTAAGCTTTAAAGTATTGTTCCGTTTGTAACATGCATTTCCTTACTGGCCATTGCGGACGTATCCTCCTCCACCAAGAGCGTTTCTAGTTATGTGTAACCTAAAAAGAAAAAGAAATAGCACTGTTATTTATGAAGGACCACAACATTCTTTCTCCTCCACCAGTTGAATGTTCCCAGCTGAGGGGAAGCGTCTTAATTTAGCAAAACCTGAGGTTGGGGGGGGGGGGGGAACATTACTCCTCAGGTGTCAGAGCACGTGGTGAATAATGTTCGACATGACACTGTAATGCTTATTCGGGTGAAAAATGATTTTGCCGAAACTTTCTGGGGCAGCAGTAATCATATTCCATTTGGAGAAGGGGTGGGAGGAGGGTCTGTGTTTTTTGTATGAAATATGGTCCTGCTTTACATTCATGTATTCACCCTGAGGGGATAAATTAGACCCCAGACATTTCAATCTAACTTCCTAAGTAGAATAATATGCCATTGCAACCTTAAAGAAAGGTGAGTTTTACATTATAACACAAAATCTGAAAGCACGATATCTTGTCAATATGGCTGCACATGGCCAGAGTGATTTAGACCATTCATATTGGCGTGAGTCAGAGAGGGTGTATGATTTATGAACAATTTACAAATATGTGATAACATACTTGTTTACAGTATAAATACTAAGTGGCACAAGAAACAAAAACATGGTCCACCCCCGCCCCACTCCTCAGTGCTGATTGGAGCATTTCTCAACAACAATCAAACACTCAAAACCATACAGAGGGCACACTAAAGTCAATCGGGAGTGAATTTGATCATTTTAACACAGTACAAACATATCTTTAAACCCAAGCAGTCAAATAGAGGCTAGAATTATGTGAAAATGTAGTATAACTTTAATTTCTTTTTGAATTCTTTAAATGCTTCATTTCACATTATGTCATCACTAAACTCTGATCTAGGTATCAAATAGTGTGCCTAATTAGAATTAGGTTGGTGGGGCTGTGTGATCATTTGTTTGACGTGACATTGCTGATAGGCCTTGATTTACTTACTGATTTACGACAGAAATAGGCTTTTAATTGAGCTCCGCAGCTATTTATAAAATTAAATCTTGACAAGTGCGCTGACAACAGCCCCTTCTTCTCACCCCCATTGACTGGCAGACACAATATGGCTGCCCTCATCCCAACCTCCCTCTGCCTTAAAACACACATCTTTTCCTCAGAGATTGTAACATCCAGTTCCTCCGAAAAATACAGTATATCCTCTATAAAGATAATCTAAAGTTAACGTGGCTCTGTTTTAGAAAATAGACACATTTCAAATCAGATGGCTCTGCTGCCAGGTGTCATGCCAGACTTTGTCAGGGTTTGTTACATGTCTTATGAGAAAGGAAAGTGGGTGTTTTCTGTGTGCTGAGCCATGACATATGTGGGACACAAGCTGCAATGCATCTGTCATTTCTTGATTTGGGACTGGAATGGATTTCCCACAGCAGACCCTGTGTTAGCATTACCAAAGGTCCTCTGTAGTCTTGGGTTTCTTCACAGATATAATTCCTTTTTGGACTTTACGAGTATTGTGATTTAGATTTTGTAAATAAAGTCAAACTGGGGAGCATTACTTCTTGATACTGGTACCCGCATAGGGTTTCCTTATCAACGTCACTTATTGAAGAGGCTGAATCAATGTGTGCTTGTCGATTCTGGTCAAATGCTCTGTTACAGCCAACTGCTTTTTATTTGATTGACACTTTTAGGATTAATGGGCTTCTGTTTGAAAGTGAATGTTTGAAGACACAAAATCAGTAGAAAGTACAAAATCACTTTTGTTTGGGTTCATGTGATTAACATCAATGCAAGAATTTTTACATGTTTAAAGCCTTGGTCTGATAAGCTTTAATACAAGTAGAAAATATATATAGCATTGTAATATATCTATATACATATACTGCACATAGTGTTATTGAAAATATCGTTATTTTCAATAACACTATATGCTTATAGTTATATAGCATATAGTTACACTATATGCTTATAGTTATTTTCACACACAAAAAGTTCTGACCCTTCCACTGAATATTTAGTACCAAGCATGCGCATAAGTTTGCTACTGAAGGGCGTTTGGTACAACACATAATAATACACCACAGAGACAAGTGAATGGCACATATCTTCTATACCTATACCTGAAACATGCCAAATGTTCCAGGGTCCAGTCGCTGCTCTTGCCTTATAGCATTCTTCCATTCTTCCATCTCCATACAAGTACAAACTGCTCTACAGTGGTGTGACCTCTGCCCTTGTTATTTGATGAGTTGGTGCCTCTGCCCTTCTCTTCTTTATCTCCAATGAGACACTGATGGATGGCTGTTGGTGAGGAGCACAGGGTTCACGACGCCAACAGCTACTTTAACTGAATGTTGCGAAATTCTTCCTTAAAGAAGTGGTGTGTGTTTATTGGTCACTGGAAACAGTAGGGGGGAAAAACAGGTCCCTGTAGCACATACACGCTTATTGGCCATGCGCATGAGTGCGCATCTACACAGTATATGTGATTTCTGTTCATATCCAAACACAGTGGTGGTGTAACTTCCGCTGCGAGTAGTTCTTAATTGAGAGTTTGTAGAGTTAAAATGTGAATTCTGCCAGCCAATGACAGCCACACTACATATGGAAATAAGAAAAATAGAATAGAATACTAATGAAATTGTGTAATATACAATTAGGTCATTTAGCAGATGCTTTTATCCAAAGTGATGTAGAATTACATAGGTCTATTACATTGAGCAGGTAGGGGTTAGGCATCTTGCTCAAGGATGCTTACAGGTAGGCCAACTCTGGGGCTTGAATCCACGACCTTCTGGCTGGGAGTCCAACACCTAGACCACTAGGCTATCCTGCCCCATAATACTATTTCTTGTACACTATGACTTTAATGTTTTTTGTTCAAAAGACAGTACACAGCACACAATTAATTGTATGTAAATTGAGTTTTTCAAGATATTTAAAACATAATTTTTTACCTTATCTATTACTGTTGCAATTGAAACACATCTCTTGAAGATTAAGACTCGGCAAAAAAAATATTTATCAGTTTATTCACATGCAGCCTTTTTCCCACACATTATGGGGAATTATAAAATGATTTCACGCTCAATTGAGACTGCTAAGAATTCAGAGAATCAAAGCCTCTCATACTTTGCCTATTTCTAGCTTCCTCTAATAGTTCTTGTCAGCCATAATTCTTAAGTACTTTAACCAATTCATTGTATAATTAGGTTAACAAAATTAGCTCATTGCAGAGTCAGTCAGCAAGCAGTAATGCAATAAAGTTATTAACATTCCTGCTTTATAGAACCATTAATACAGAGGCAATCCGTCTCCTTCACATTTTTCTTCTTTGGTTGTAGCGATTGTAACAACTTTTGTAGACCCGTTGTGCTTAACAAATTCAGTGAAACCAAAAGTCGTTCACTCTTACTGCTAAAGTTATTCATAATTAGTAATGTTGCTTCTTGTATGACAGTGAGCTGTCAAGTATTTAGTTTTTTTTTTCTCATTATTGTCGGGAACCGTTGGTCTTAATTAGCTAGAAAATAATGGATTAAAAATTGATAGTAAATAAGATACACTGTTCAAACTGGAAAAAAGTAAATATATTCCAGTAAAATCCCGTGTGCGATTATCAATCGTACAGGCAGTTTACTAGTGTCTTGTTGTCAAGCGGTAGGCTTCAAGGTGACAGTGGACTGGGGTGGAGAGACATGACACCTTCCGCGGCGGATGCCCATGCTCCGCCTTCGTCCAAAGCCCATCTCATTATTAATGCGCCAACCCACTATTGGACTGCGGCTGCTTCACTTTGAAGTCACCCTGTTGTGATCTCACACATTCGCAGTGTGAGTTGGCGAGGTCTGTAGAGACGGCGCAGACATTTCGTCCGGTTATTTAAAATCCAGTTAACGCAACGTGATTTTTTTCCCCCACCATAGAAAGGACTTTGCGGATCTTTTTTAACCTGTTCTGTTTGAGAAATACTCTCGGCAAGACGTCTGGAAATAAAACTATAATCGGAACCATAAGAAATGAAGAGATGTTTGTGCGCCGGACTGAGAAGGCTGAAATATTAGTCTTTTGGGATCTTTGAGGGCTACCAGTTTTATGGAGAACATCAATGGTGTTTGCATGGATTACAACGGCATATAAATATCACGTGCTTTAAACTTTAGGCCTACATTCTATTTTGGAGTGAAGTAACCTTTATTCACAAGCTGCGCACTCTCCAATGAAAGATAGTCTTTCAGATTCAGGAGCGCATCAAGAACGCAAAGGAATCGAACCGCGAAGGAAAATATCTCGTCCGGGTGCTGTAATCTCTTGTTTGACACCCTTGGACCCGATTCGACAAGCAAAGCGACTCCCTATTCGGATTCTCAAGATGTTGACCGCACACACAAGCCATTTGCTTCACCCGGAGTACTTACAGCCATTGACGTCTGCGCCAGTTAACATTGAGGTATTTTTTTCTCACTTTCAGACATTTTCAGACATTGATTTGGCCAAAATCGAACGGCAATAAGCTAGTAGCTAATAATTAATGTGACATCATACATAAATTATAAACTTATTATGAGTTGTGAGAGAAAGTTGGCTTGCGTTTGTATTTGTTTTAGAGCTTAACTTACTCTTGTGTGTGTACGCTCTGCTTTGTTTTTAAGAAAATAACAGAAATTACCTAACTAGGGAAGAAATATGGACCTGCTGCTATAAAAACCATTTCTTTACCTCATTCTTTCTGTAGCTGGATGCCAAGAAGAGTCCTCTGGCCTTGCTGGCACAGACCTGCTCTCAGATTGGTAAACCAGACCCCCCATCCTCCTCCAAGCTAGGCTCAGTGTCTTCGATCAGTCAGGGGGACAAGGAATCCAATGCCCGCTCTTCAAGCCTGAAGCTTGGGGAGCACAGACATTTCCCGGAGGACAAATCCAGTTTCAAGCCCTACAACAAAGTGGGGGTGGACAGTCGCAGAGATGGAGTCACCAGCAGTAGTAGTAGTAGTAGTGATAAAGCCGGTTTCAGGGTTCTTGGCAACAACATGAGTGCTAACAGCACTTCAGCCAACTGCCAGCAGCCCTTTCCGCCGCTCGCTATCTCCCCTAACTCCAGAGCTGGCAACGCCACTCCGCCTGGACACACGCAACAGCCACCCCAGCCGCACAAACAGTCCCCCAGTGGACAGCAGACCTCGCACTCTCAGACTGGAAACGGAGGAACGACAGGCGAACAGGCTAGCCCCAACAGCACTAGCGGTATCAGTAGCAGCGGCGGCCATCTTAAAAAAGACACGGAAGGGAACAAGACCAACTTGGACAGCCCGCACCTAGCTAACACCAGTCACGTACGAGCCAGCGCTAACTCCAGCAACAGCAGCTGTGAAAGTAGTAACCACGAGGGGAGTAAGGATCAAGACTCCCAGTCTAACCACGCCGCTGGACACATTGCTCCCATCTCCCCTTACAAGACAAGCCATTCGCTCTTCCCCCTGCCCCCCTCCTCCGGCGTGGGTTACCACGGTTCTGTCGTGGGGGCGTATGCGGGCTACCCGTCCCAGTTTGTCCCGGGGTTAGACCCTTCCAAGTCGAGCCTTGGCGTGGGAGGCATGGGTGTTTCCGTAAAGCTCCCAAGCTCCAGCCCTCTGACGGGCACGTCCCCGCCGTCTTTCATGCAGGGGCTGTGTAGGGACCCCTACTGTCTCAGCTACCCCAGTGTGCCTCACCTCGGCGGGAGCAACTGCAACTCCTGCATCCACGACCCCTCGTCCTCTCTCAAGTCGGGCTACCCTTTGGTGTATCCCTCCCACCTTCTCCACCCCATACACACCAGTAGCGTGAGCTCCCCCCTGTCCCACCCGCTCTACACATACGGCTTCATGCTGCCCAACGAGTCCCTGCCCCACGTGTGCAACTGGGTCTCGGCGGGGGGGGCGTGCGACAAGCGCTTCGCCACGTCGGACGAGCTCCTGGCCCACCTCCGCACGCACACGGCGCTCCCCGGCGGCGGCATGGACGCTAAGATGCTCTCCGCCTGCCCCAGTGTGTCTTCCTCCGGGCCGGCCTCCTGCCACCTTCACCTGCCCCACCAGGCCGGCCCGGCCTCCATGCACGGCTCCTTCTCCCTCAGGGCTCCGCCCTACCTGGGTCTCGCTCGCTACCACCCCTACAGTAAAGTCCACCTGCCCCATGGTCCTGCCTCAATCCCCCTGCACTCTCTGCCCGCCTCGTCCCCATACTACTCCCCATACGCTCTCTACAGCCAAAGACTGGGGCCTGCCTCCGCCCTGGGCTACCAGTGACGCACATCTACTTAAATTTATCTTCTTATAGGTTCTTATAAGTCCTTATAAGTGGCAAGACATTCCCTTCTCTGCTAGGACTATAGGACTTGGGTGTCACATTGGTTTGACTACGGAAGTCCCGGGTCCTTGTTGTTTTGGTCGCTAGTACTGCACCTGAAGGGTTTGGGTGTTTAACCAAGAGGTCAGAGGGCAGAGGGCTGAGTTGACTCCTGCTTGTCTGATTATTTCTAATGTTCTAGTGTTTCTAATTAATCAAATGGAGGGAAACGCCAGGTGTATTCAGTGACACCTACGAGTTCAGAGCCTCTGGTGGAATGCTTTATGGTAGCTCTTTGGTGTTCAGGGTTCATGCTGCAACTAATGCATTTAGTGGGGGAAAAAGGCGGGCATGACAAGGGTGACAATAACCTTTAGCCATGGGCATGAGGTAATGCGGGATAGACACACAGGAACCTGCCCACAAGACGCATGCTAGCTTGACTTAGCAGCTAATTCCACCTCAAGGCTTTGAGGATTTGCGATTAATTTTTCTTCCATTTAGTAGGACATTATTTTGTCCTACTAAGAAAACTGTATTTATTTTCAACAGTTTCAACCCCTGGCTTTAATGTTTCCTGTCTAAGCAAAATTTCTTTCTACCATTCGGTTTGCAAAACTATGGAAAGCCACATGACAGTTTTTGAATATGTTGTTGACATGTTTCTTTTACCAATTACTGTCAAAAGCATATTTTTCTGGCTTCTGGATTTTTATTTGTACAGCACATTGATTAAAACAATTAAATGTCATATTTTTTTAATATTTGAGAGAGACACCTGCTGGAGTTATCCTGTTAAAGGTCATATTTTGTTAATAAATTACAGTAAACTTCATTTGTCTTCTTTTCCCAAGGATGATGTGTTTATAATTATGTTACTACTGACTGGCTTTATTTTAATAGACACAGAGATCTTACTTCTGTTTTTATTCAATTATTCAATTTATTCAAACATATAGTTTAACAGTTTTTCTTTAATAAAAAGAATGTTACGGGGTGCACAATCCCTTAAAACTTAAGATACAACCAAAACCATATGATGTTAAAGCAGTAATAGGAATATATAAGTCTTTTGACTATCTCCCATGATGTTCAAAGGGTTGGTGCCAATTCATCTTAATCTGTTGTTACTCAGAAAGAGTCAGAGGATTTTAGTTATGTCATATAATGTTTCACCTTACAGAGATAGATGAAAACATAGTGATGCTTAAACACGCACTAATTATTAAGCTTGCATTTTTAGATTTAGTTAATCTGGTTTTATGGAGGGCTGTTTGCGGAATCCCATGTCCCCAAGTGAGGAAAGCGTGTTCTCCAAGAGCCAAGTGAAGGCGATCACTATGCCATTCGCAGATAGATCAGAGCAAAGGCCTGCGCTTCTCTGGCGTGTTCACGATAGGTCCTGTCAATTGTTCAGGTTACCACGGCATCAACATGACTGGCAGCGGTAATATGTAATTTCCTAGCAACATGACACTGAGACACTCTGGGTGGAGTATAAATGACAGATGACCCATGCTAGTCACTCACAGCTCTGACAAGGAAGCCACGGGGTCAAACCCCCCCAGTTCCTTCTGTAACCAGAGAAACAGCTCCTGTTTCAGTGTTGCTCAGGGCAGTGAGGCCTCAAACTTTGGATAGACAGGGACGTTCTAGGTTTAGAAGGAGGTTTCAGGTTGCCTAAGGTGGCCCAGAAAACCGACACCCTTACTGTATTAGGCAAGTTTGCATCAGCAATAAATTAGTGTGCTGTTGAGGCTGAGAGTTGCCTGAGCTGAGGTGATGCCAATGTACAGTATGTGTCTTTCTGTCGGCTGCAGATCTACAGGAAGAAAACATTTGCTTGAATTGGTTCTTTTCCATAAGGTCAGGAAATTAGACCCAGTCATGGTTTCTAAACCTAGACACATCCTGCATCTTATGATGCTATTCTGGGTTGTTTTTTTATGGAAGACTTTGAGACATGAACAGATTCCCAGTACAGGCCTTCTCTGCTTTCGCTTCTACTCAGTTTTATCACCTCATCCATCATGCTACTATATGTCTTTAAGAGGTCCAAAAATAAAGAGGACCAAAATGTCAGCTACAGTAGATTTATGCCATTACTTACTTCCACCCACAGACATGGAGACTTCTAAAATATAGGCTACTATTCTCATGTACAACATACCGCAAAACCCCTGTAAAACCAGACTGCACACAATAGGTTGGTATGTAACAGTTGTCTATGGTAAATTACACACATTGAATGATAAATTAACCTGCTCTTGCATATTAGTAAATGGAGCACTCCCTGCCTTCTCCATATCTAGCCTCGTCGCCAATGGTCTCTCAAGCCCTGCCTGTTTTGAAAGGAAGCCAGAGGGAGTTCAGCGGTGCAGGCGAGGGGGCGATGGCAATTATGGGTTTCTCTGCTAACTTGCACGGCCCCAGCTGGTTTTGATCTGGGTGCGTTCTGAAGGATCCTGGCTTGGTTGTCAGCTCTCATGCATCACAAGCGCAGCGCTCACGGAAAAACGTGCCTTGGCAGCGACCGACACGGCCCCGCAGGCAAGCGGGTTAGCCACACGAGGGGGCAACAGCATCCGCCAGTCTCCGCACTGTGAATTCTCCCAGTCAAATCCTCTCATTCCTGACGGTTTATTCGCCCTCTTTATGAATATAACCCACTCTAATTGGCCACCGTGACCCAGAACAGGCGCCTCACCGCAGACTTGGGAGGTCAGTGAGAGAGTCCAAGGCGCGCGCACACAGGCACGCACGTATGCACGCACGGTAAAGTACAAAGCAGAATGAAGACTGGAGACATGCGTGGAAATAAGACGACATCATTAAGGGGGAAATGTTGTTTCTCAGACTGTCAGGATGATTTATGAGGGAGAGAAAATCCACTCAAATGCTGTTGTTTAGTCTAACCAGTAGACCTGATCTCTGCCACTATGATAGGCCTCGTGTAAGTGTGTGTGTGTGTGTGTGTGTGTGTGTGTGTGTGTGTGTGTGTGTGTGTGTGTGTGTGTGTGTGTGTGTGTGTGTGTCTTGTCCCATGGGGCTATCTCTGTGAGTGTATTTGTCTGTGCTTGCAGTTCAAAACACAGAAGATGTTAGTCCAGTGACAAAATATTCTGTTGAAAAAACACAGATACAAAACAGAGCACTGCCAGGGGTCCGGTGGAAAAAGAAACAGCCAGGTGACACCAAACCCAGCAACTTGGCACAGTGTGTCCTCTTCTTATCGACTTAACAAACGGCCAACAAACTTCCTGGTAACTCCAGATGTTACCCCAAAATCGTGATGAAATTTTGATAAGGAGTCTGCTTTTCAACAGATTTCCCAGGCCTGTGTTCGGTGATTTAGTGGCTGACGGTGATGAAACAGTGCCTCAACGTTTCAAAGCCTGGCTGCTTAATGTCATTACGCAAGCAGCTGCGTGCCTCGCTGATGTCATGGCAGCGAATTGGAACACGAATAAGACGGCCATTCGCTCTTTGTCAATTTAATTTCCGGGGTTATTTGGACATTAAGCGCGACGACAGTCCCTGAAAACTAGAAACTGATTGAAGTTTCAACCGCGCTAGGAAATACAAGAGTGTTCTTACCTAATTACTTAGTACAGGGGTCACATACTCACAAACCAACACTAACATTTGCCCTGCGGCAGCGGTGGTGGGGATTTTATACCTAAAATCAATCAGAAGAAGTGATAATATTCAAGTTACTCAAGGAGACAAGACGGAACACAAGAAACTGTGACTAGAAACTGTGACTAGTGACTAGTGGTGAGATTAGAAGCTGTAATGTTGTGTGTGTGTGTGTGTGTGGGGGGGTTTGTCTGTCTGACAGCAGAAATGACTGACTTTAACGCTGAGGCAGTTGGACAGATGAGAGCCACGGGCGTGGGGGGGGGGGAGCGAGGTTGTGTGGGTCAACGCGTCTCTTGTGCACCGAGTGTGGTCCGGCAGCTGTACGCGTATAGGGGGGGGGGGGGGGGGGGGGGCCCCCCCCACAGAATGAAGAAATTCGGATAGAAAGGAAATTATACAACGTCGGGAAGAGACGTAAAAAAAA
>JAOEHI010001916.1:0-12153 GCA_025447815.1 Percopsis transmontana
TTAGTTAAGATAATGTTTTGTGTTAGTGTTGCCCAGGGAAACGATTAAACGGAAGTCCCGCACAAAAACCGGAAGTTCGACCCATATTTACTTCCGCGTTCGAAAATAAGGCGAATAAACAATGGATTGTAGGAAAGCTACAACAGATCGAACATAACCATTTTGTTATAACGTAACATCATAGCAAAAATGTATTACTATATTTAATATATAATCATTTCTTATCACCCCTTTTGTGTCAATAGAACACAAGTGTATGTGTCTATTATATTTTTGTTTGATTATATATCTTTTTAATACAACCACCATTACATATTAGAGGAAAATGGTACTATATTTTTACATACAGATTACTGTGTTGTTTTGTTCTCTTGTCCTATGTGTATACATTTGAGTAAATGTGAGTGGTTGTTACGGTTGCTATTATGCTTTGTATTAAAGCATAACAGCAACTATACCTTCTATATACTCAAAAGAACCAATCACAAAGGCGGTTTCAGTTGTTCTGCCCTAACAAATGCAACAAAACTGACATAGGAGAGTCAGGGAGATGTCAATCACACGGGGTCTGGACTGTAAACGCCCCCACACAGTACTGAGAAGAGTTCTAAGGAGCCACATTAACTCAAAACACCTGTGTGGGTTTACAGGGGCTTCAAAGATCCATCACTACATTGTCAGACAAACAGTTTACAGTTAATGAATTAGCAATGAATGATCGGTGCTTGCAGATGAACATGTTGGCCCCGAAGTGAAAACAGGAAAAAAGAAATGCTTCTAACTGATGAATTCCTTCTGTTGGCCATGTCTGCTGACCCAGTAATGAGAGGAGGAGGATCCATTCATTCAAATTAGCAAATGTACCATTATTCCAATTTGTCTGTGCTGTTGATGAAGACATTAACACACAATGTAGTCTTGGACATAGCTACATGCGCATGCACACACACACACATGTACTGTATATGAGCATTCAATTAACACGCATAGCCACGCATTCTGACATGCAAACCTCAATTTTGTTTTCTCACAGGCTTATTTTGAGTGTGGTTCAACATTCTTTCTTCTTGAAGTGTTTCCAATACTGAACCAGGGGTATGAAACACACACACACACACACACACACTTGCTTTGTTTAGTCCAAATGTTAGTCAGGTGCTGCCAGGCAGAACATTCTCCTCTTCCAAAAAAAATTCCAAAGGAGGCGGAAAGAGAGAGAGAGAGAGAGAGCGAGCGAGAGAGAGAGAGAGACCCTGTTTTCAACCTGGCATTAACATGCGTCCTGGGTGACTGGAGCCCAAGTACAGGTAAGAATGCACCCAAGACACATTGAGAACCAGATCACTTCACACTACATTCGGAGGTGGTCTGGTCGGCTTACAGTCACATTCTTTTAGCAGTGTGTATGAGATGTGTCCTGGGCCACATTGAAGGAACGCCTACTCAAACATTTAACTAAATAAAAACAGAAATAAAGTGTTCGAACGGTAAGAAATGTGAGGTCTGCTCTTACCCAAACAGTCCGCTCTCCATTCCAACTAGATATATCTACTGGCATCTCAGTGACTAAAAACACAACTCAAGAAGCCTACGGTATGTGTAATGTAGCTATGTGTGTGTGTGTGTGTGTGTCTGTGTGTGTGTAATGAAAAGCAGAGGGTTCTCAGGTGGTTTAAGGACACTCTCCATATTTACACACACACACACACACACACACCACGGCCCACTGTGGCTGACTTTGTTAACCTCCCTGCTGATTTCATCAGGGGCAGCCCAAAGGAGGACAGTGTTAACCGAAGTTTGAGATACTCATAACTTGCCACTGTTTGGCACGAAGGAGTAATCCAATTGGGGGGAGTTTAGAATGAGAGGGAGGAAGGGGGTCAGGGGGGTAAAGCGCGAAGGGCATGTTCACAATAAGTACTTTGGAAGGACAGATGACAAGATGTAATATGTGTGTGTGTCGGGGGGGGGGGGGGAGCACAGGACACAGAGCTTCTTTGACGGCTAATGTGACATGCGTGACACTGGTTTAACCTCGAGGGACGTTCCCAGGTCCAAAGCAGCTGCCTCTGAGCGCGTGTGTGTGCGCGCGCAGCGACACAGGAATGGTCTGTGTTAGCGTTCACCATCACATGATGCCGCCCTTTGGTCACGCTTCAGTCGAATGCAAACACACAAATAAGGCCATAACATCTGATAAGACTCAAAGGTCTCAAAAAGTCTCAGATAAAACAGAACAATGAAACGTAATAAGGGGCAGAACAACAATGCTTTTCTAAAAAAAAATTAACTTGAAGTAAAGCTTATTTATTAGAAAAAAAAGAAGCAAACTTGCCATAATAGTTTGGATAAAAAAGTCTGATTAAGATATTCTGAAGATAGGCCTCAAGAACAGACCCAGTATAATACACGTGTAGTTCAGTAGTTCAGTAAAAAGTGGGGAAATTACAAAGAAAATGCTCAGAGTAACGTATGCTAAAAGGCACTAACACAACAGGTAATATATACAAAATGCAACTGTGCATACATTGGAAAGCAACAAGGTACACCTTTCCCCCAAGATATAGAAATAGATATACAGTATATACGGTAAATACAAGTTATACAGAACAGTAATCAGTACTATGCGATGCGTAGCGTTCCCTCTAAATACCTCTAACATCAAACAGTCACTTGCCATCTATTTACAGACCTTCACCATTATGGTCCTGATTCAACTTTGTCGCCGCACATTTATAAATAACACTGAGTTTTGGATGCTTTCTGTTCCGGCCAATCGCTTATCAGTGTTGATTTTAGCAACTTTGTATTGGTCTCACTTTCGGTTTCGAGAGAACGCAGCCTTGTGCGTGCGCAGGTGCACGTTAACCTACTCTGTGAGAACTCAAAGCACCATAGCAGTCCGTAAGGGCACTTGAATAGTGGTTAAGGATATATTTATTTCACTTTATTGAACCTATTTCAAGCTACTAAGGGCACTTCCAGATGCATGTCTGATGGAACGTTTCAAAGAACAAGTTCCTTGATGAGGCAGCATTCAGTTCGTTCTTAAGGATTATTTAGGGTAAAGGGTGGGTCGTATATGGCCTATATCATCTTTTCACTCTCTCACCCCGTGCTAGACTTGTTGGTGAGGCGGGAGTTGCTCTGGTCGGAGACTCGGTCCGTCGATTTGAGCTTCAAGCACGACTGCTTCTCATCCATCAGCATCTCCGCGGGTAGGCACCAGCAGCACAGGCACAACTAGGGTGGAGGAAGGCCGAGAGGGAGGGCGGAGACGGGTAGGCAATAGGTGGAGCGTCATATAGTGTTCGAGTTCAAGACAATCTTGTGTACGCGGAGGAGAATTACCAGATATCAACAATTAATTTCAAGCTTGAATATATTTTTACCTACACCTTTTAACAACAACTGTTGTGATTAAGCCCCTAACTTTAGAAACATAGCCTCAGAATCTCCTTTTCATCACAAAATTTTTTAGAAAAAAACTCGTCGTAACCTGGGCCTTATTTTAGACTCCACTCTCAACTGCAAACTTACCCGGAAGCAGTTCTTGAAACGTTTGCTGACCATGTAGAGGGCGATGGGGTTGATGCAGGAGTTGATGGATGCCATATTAATGCCAATGTAGTCCAAAACCAAGAAAAAGCTGCAAAGGTTCAAGAAAAATCAGATACTCTCAGTTAGATTTAAGTAGGGCATAGTCTTAGCTTATCTTAGCTTAGCCTATCTTGTTAATAACTTAGCTTGGTTTAGCTTAGCCTATCTTATCTTTTCACACACTATGGTAGCCTATATGTGTTCCCCACCTGAGCAGCTCGCAGCGGTTGGGGTCTTTCTCATCGTAGATGGTGAGCTTCAGGATGCGACTGACGTGGAGAGGCAGCCAGCACAACGCAAACACCAGCACCAGGCAGAAGACAGTTTTAGCGACCTCCCTCCGCTAGACATAGATACAAACAATCATAAATAATAATAATAGATAATAATTAATAAATTACTTTAATGGTGATATACTACATCAGGGCTGGTAAAGCTGCATAAAACACCTTTTGATATGACAAAATAATTGCTATTAGTAGGCCTATTAAAATTGGACCTCATGGATTTGCTGACAGAAGCATCTCTGTATTATATTTTATGGTGGTGGAAAATGTACATGCATTTATATCTCAGAAAGAAAGTCACTACAGCCATCACTTTCTATTACATACACACCATATATGATTTCTACAAAAATAAAGTAAAGTGGAATTGTCTACTGCTCAAAATAGAACACGACTTTTTTCAAAAGCACACAGAGTGTGCAGTTACCTCTCGTGACCAGAGTGGCCGCCATTTTACCAGGTTATTCTAAATACCATCCACCCACCCACCTGTTTGAGGTGGTCGCTGAGAGTAATCTGGACGCCGTTCTTCTTGCGCAGCATCTCACAGGTCATCAGGGTGTAGAAGATAGCCGTGCAAGCCAGTGGCAGGCAGAAGTAGGCACTAAAAAGCCACCAGTCCTTAGCAGACTTATAAAACTGCGGAGACAGTATACATGGACATCAGCATCGCATCACAGTACAAACAGACAAGTATATAAATACGGGATAGCTTTAGAGCGGGTGAGAGATAAAACAATAAAATGAGCTGTAAAACAATATTGGGCGTCTAGTTCCATATCTAATTCCATATCTGTTGTTGACTGACCCAGACCGGGAGCGGGATTCAAGGGTGTTACCCAAACACAGAACGAACATTTGGATCCGCTGTCTTTCCTCAAAAGACCGCAGTGGGATAATATTTTGCTGTATTATGTCTATGTGAAAGTAATTCTAGGTTGACTGAAAACACACACACACACACACACACACACACACACACACACAAACTGCAATATATTCTAGTCAGGCAAGGGAGCAATAACTCCTATGATGTATCTTTATTGCAGTTGAACTCTGGGGGAGAATATGGCAGTGTATAGCATTTGTGTGTGTGTGTGTGCATTTGTACACATTTGTGCACTACACACGTGTGTGTATTTGAACGTGTGTCCACGTGAGTAAAAGTAAAAGTGTGTTTGTGTGTGTGTGTGTGTGTGTGTGTGTGTGTGTGTGTGTGTGTGCACGCGCGCGCGCACGTGTGTGAACGCATGCTAGCAAGCGTACATCTCTACATCGCATGTGCACCCTGACACTGCTAGCGTCGCACACCAGCTGGGTCAGGGCCCCCTTACGCCGATCCCAGCAGGTTTTATGTCCACGGGGCGTGTCTCCCTCACCCTCATAAAGCCGCTCATCTGCATGGGGTGCAGCAGGCAGATTCTCAGGTGTTCTCCCTTGTAGTCCATGGTGATCATGTCGAAGGCCACCGCCTCCGGCACGGCCAGGACCACGGACAGGAGCCAGATGAGTGTGATCTCAATCGCCATCCACCTGGGAATGCCCATCCCCTTGACGCGGCTCCAGGAGGCCACGGCGCGGTACCTGCAGGGGAACGCCAGGCGGAGATCAGTCCCCAACAGAGACCCCAACAGAGTAGCCGCTTGACTCTCAGGTAGAGCTGTTTCTACTTTCACGTTGTAGTAGGGCGACTTTGGAGAATGCAGCAAGAATGAGCCAAAAAGGTGGACGCGAACGACCACTGAACTGCATCAGATTCCACCATCCCAAATCCGATTCAGAAAGGAGTCCCCCAGAAAGGAGAAAGGAGTCAGAAAGGTAACGACTAGACGAGCGTCAGCTCGGCGTTGAATCACAACGTAGATAATACAAACGGTAACAAGTATAGAACAAACACAAACAGCGACGGACAAGGCATCCGTCCCGAACCCCAACCTACACCCCTGTACCCCTCCGTTGACCCCTCCATTGACCCCTCTGTTGTTGGCAGGTGCGGGTGATTAGGGATTACACCCTAACTGGACCTGCCGGTCCAGTTGAGTGGCGGGGCGAGGCCAACTGGAGGGGCGAGGCGCCCCCGAACGTTACTACCAATCACACATCAACGCTGTGCATGTGCGTGATTATGATTGGAAGGGACCGGTAGGGGGACGCCTTCTTTTATCTGGGTAGTTAACTGTGGCGTGAAGCACTCCAATCTCCAAATGTTTGGTCATTCTTGCAAAGCTCTTAGAGTTTCCCACCTGCACCTCTTAGCTCAGTGTGCGTTCAGCGTGGCTGGTACACGTATATTTTCCATTCAACGAACTGAAACGGCAGAGGACGGAACGTCCAGTCAAATAACAGAGAGGAGTGGTGTTTTGGATTGGATAGTACAATCTGTCAGCATGGCTGATAAAAACGAAGCGATTGTTTGTGGTCTGTCACGCCCACCAGTGAGTTTAAGAATGTGTGTACGAGTGTTGTTCAGTTCAGAACGTTTAATGGGTTGTACAGAGTCATTTAGATAGACAATTATAACAAGTTTAGAACTTGTCAAAATTATGAAGATTATGAAGATTATGAAGTGTAATATGGATCACAGCCATATTGTGATGTGACTCCAGCAATCACCAACTAGTTCTTTAAGAAAGAAGACGATTTAATTATTGGAAGACAAGGTGTTTGAGTTAACTTGGCGGGTGTGGTCCCATGCTGTTGTTGATGTCATCTGCACACAAGTCCAAATCGGACATCGGGGGGATGTCAATCAAGCATCGTTTGTACACGCCCACTCAGACGAGTCTAAACAGCCACACTGACTCAAACACCTGTCAGCGCAGTGCACAATCAAGTGTCTTTTGGTTTGTGTGCTAGCGTGCGGGTGTCAACGGGCTCGCCTACCTGTCGATGCTCAGCGCACACAGGCTTAGCACTGTGATCCCCACAGAGGCTTTCTGGACAAACGGCACCAGCTTGCAAAGGCCCACCCCGAACGGCCAATCCTCTGCCAGCAGCTGGAGGGGAGGGAGATGGAGAAAACAGAGAGAGAGGACGAGAAGGGTGGGAGGTGAGAGACAGATGGGGGTTAAACAGCGTAGGCCACATTCTTTGGTTGCATCTTGTTTGTTTATGTGCCCCCGTCAGTCACAGGTGCTGTTGGCAGCGAGACCCTTCGGAGAACATGTTGTTCTTTCCCACTGCTCTGCATGACATCTGGTCACGCTCTTCCTATGTTTGGGCCCAACTACGACTAATCACACGGTTAGCAAGGTATTGGAATGTGCGTGTGGGGTATTATTATTTGGATCATACGTGACCCTCTCTCCCTCTTCCTCCCTGGTATGCAGTCAATTATTTGAACGTGTCTGGCCCCCTTCACCCAAATATGCCTCGCTCACTTATAAACACACAAGCAGACTCACAACGGAAGACACACACACTCAAATGGACAATAACATACCAGGGGCAGGACGGGATATATGGAGGCTCAGAATACAGCCCAGTAATAACATGCAAACCTCATGGGTAGCCCTCTGGAGAGGTGAAGGATTGGCCAGGGTTAGGGGTTTGGGTGGTTGTGGGGGGGGAGGGGGGTGTAGGCATTGAGCAATAGTACTAATTGATGTTTATTATTGATCATATTAAAAAAAAAAAAGGTTTGATCATTTGATTATATATATAAATATATAAATAAATATATAAATAACAATTTCCCCAAACTTCCCTTTATGCTCAGGGGAAAGCCTCTCACCTTATAGACGTTAATGGGAATTCCAATGATAATGTGCAACAGGTCCCCCAGCGCCAAGCTGCCAATCAATATGTTCGGCCCGTTGCGCATGCACTTGTTCTTGTAGATGATCCGCAGGAGCGTGGAGTTGCCGATGATGCCGACGACGAACACCAGGCACGACACGACAGTGTTGATGTACTTGAAGGTGTCCCTGATCTCGGTGGGCCCCGTGCACATGGGGGGCATCCTCCGTCGCGGCATGCTGATGTTCTGCCGCATTGGACCGACATCCCTCTCGATCGGTCCCGGTTTGTGAGCGGCGGAGGGGGGCTCGGTGGAGGCGTCATCCCGGAGTCCTTGTGGGTTTGAGACCGTGGCCCCCTGTCCGCTGACCACGAGGAGCTGTCCCAGCAAGAGGAATAACGACCAGCCGAAGAGACGCGCCTTCATGGTCGCCTTCAGGTCCTTGGCGCGCGTTACTTGAAAGTTCTTCTCTAAACAGCCGACAGTGTTGAAGCAGAATTTGAAGTATGTAGACTAAAACGAAGTTTCACAAGCATATCCGAAGACCTGATCAGTGTCGATCGTGGAAGAAACAGTCAAACACGCGAACAGGCTTCCATAAGTAAAGTTAGTTATCGAAGTGGAAATTACCAGAGATCTGATAAGCGATCCCCAAAGCGGTGATGCTCCGCGGGTGATAGACCACACATCTCCGAATCCACCTCCTCTCACTGTCATTGATGTCACCAGGGTGTCGCTATAAAGTCATGCGGGTATTGCTGTCCCGTGGCTCAACGCTGAATGATCTCGAGACGCACACCCTCAACTGTTTTGCCTATCGACCCTCCTTTCTTATGGGAGGGATGGGGGTAGAAAGTTCACACAGGATTTAAATATTTAAGGGATGAAAGGGGCTTTAGGTGTGGTGTGCCAGCTGTGGATTAAAGTAAGAATAAAGTAGGCCTACATAGGTAAATAGGACCACTTGTTACTTCACTTGTATCATCTTTAAAAGAACAATAACAAGAATGTATCTTAGGCCTACTTTCCTCTACATTTTCAAAAATATAATGAATAGTTTTACCCCAATAGACTACCTTTCTTACACACTACAAAATAAACCTAAAAAATCTTATCATAATCAGGCTAGACTGATTATACATTTCAGTCTTCCCAAAGGTACTTTCGCAGGAGTCATTTTCCAGCAAGGAATGTTTACTTTGAGTGGTGAAATATCTATCTGTGGTTTCCTGAGCCATTAAATTGCCTCACGCTTCATTTATTGTTACGTATTGCTGTATTTGAACAGCCTATATTTTGCCTATCCTATATTTATGTTCTTTTCTTGTATTAAAACAATGTTATAGTCCTGCACAGGGTTACAGGGGTTGGGATATAATTTAAAAGGGGATAGAGAAGCGAAACACATTTGGGACCCACTGACCCAGACAGACCTGAAAGTGTTTTAACCGACGCATCTGGTCAGAAGAACATAAGACACTATAACATAAGATGTAATATAAGATTATCACACTAACTCTAGTGCACTCAGCTTGCTATGCTGTGTCTCAGGCCACGCCCGGTTCAACTTGGTGTTTCTGAGCAGCGCTTGGAAAGAGCCCTGCCCATTGGCCAGAACCCCATAAGCACCAGATGTGTTTTCCTAATGATGGATCACTACAGCCTCTCCTTGTGTGTGTGTGTGTGTGTGTGTGTGTGTGTGTGTGTGTGTGTGTGTGTGTGTGTGTGTGTGTGTGTGTGTGTGTAGCAGAGGGAGTACACACAGATGGATATATCTGCTGAGTTACTGGTCTATAGCCTAGCCTAGACTGTGTGTTCTCTCAGTGACCCCGTTTTCTAACAAAAAAAGGCCTCTCTGCAAATATGCTCATTTTGGGTGCATGTGTGTGTGTGTGTGAGTGTGAGTGTGTGTGTCAGTGAACACCCATTTCGCCACATGAGGAATTTACCGTGGAGCGCATTCGACTCTTTCACTCAGTTATTGGTATTCCAGACTGTCTCAGCTTCCCCATGTGCCTTTTTATTAGGAGAAAAACATACATTCACAGCTCAGCCATTTAAGAGCATTTCATTAGAAAAAAATCATGATTATTTTGGGACACTAAATTCATTGTTTTCCCTTTAAAAAGGCAAGATAAAGTGCAAACATGTATACAATGTAATATACAGTAAAACCTGGTGCATGCAACAGGACTTGACATGTGGTGATAGACTGTCTGTAACTCCCAAACCATAATAATTAGAAATAAAATATAATGCAAACTAGATACTATAAAATTAGATAAAATAATTACAATTACAATAAAATAATTCTTTATTTTTTATTATATAAGCTCATGGTAAACACATTTTTGTGTCATTTTGTGTAATTACAAGTACTGTAAGTAAAACATTTTAAATAAGTAATATAATATTTTACATGATATATATTTATATAATAATATATATATTTTCTAAAAGACTATATTCAAAGACAATGTTATACTATTGTATTAATAATTATTCCAGTTTACATCTTTATAACTCTTTTGTAATATATTTTGTCGTGTCTGTGTTGCTACACATTCCCCAATACACACTACTACAGATGTAACCCGTCAGTCAATCGTTGTTTTACTGCATTGCGTGTCCCCACACAGCATCCATCTCTCCTTCTATCGACTGAAAAGTCAAGAAGTCATCCAGGCCATACCTCGCCATACCTCGTAAGTCAACGGGAGGGAAGGGGACCACCTTCCCTCACAATGCTGGTTCCCGCGGAGCCAAAACGTCGTCTTCAGACGGGGTGAAGCCTGTGGGGACAATGGCTTGGCCTGTCCGGAACAAGTGTGGATTCTTGAAGTGTCTAGATGCGGGACAGCCCCCCCTCCCCAGCTCTCCCCACCCCCAGGACAGGCTGGATTTACTGCTGAGTCAAGCCCCGCAGTGTGCTCCTCTGCGTGTGTTTGCCGCCGCGAGTGACTGTGTGTGTGTGTGTCCTTGTGCCCAGTGGAAGTGAATGCTGTCCGACCTTTGACCTTTAGCCTTGTGAAAAGAGCTGATGGGTGAGCGGAGCCCCATTAGCAGCTATGTTAAACTTTATTGCAGCTATAAAGTTAGCAGCTCAACTGAACGGGGCTTTTCTCTGGCCCGTCTCGGTTTCTGCTAATGTTCTGTTTCATGTTTTTTTTGTTACTACTATTGCATAAATCAAATGCTTCAATCTGTAGCTCAATGGTAGGTCCTCACACTGACGTTTGGCATTAAACAGTCCATCGTTCACTACGACGGTGATAAACCTTCATTGACTTCCATTGTTTCGCAGTGGATTTCAATATACAAATGCAGTTTGACAATAAACAGTTTAACAATCAACAATTCAACAAACAACATACACTTCATAGAAGTGTTAGAAATCGGCCTCAAAGGAAAATTGTACTTCTTTCTCGGCACATTCTATCCGTTTATCTGTCTATCCCTTTATCATTGTAGCCCTCTCTCTTCACCCCCAGCACCCCCCACCCCCACCCCCCCGCCGCGGCCCTGGGGTGTGCAGTTTTCCCTTGTTTGACGAGGACAAAGGAGGGGCTGTTTCACCTCTGACTTCGTCACGTCTGCGCTGAGCCCTGATGAAGTGACTAACCGCGGCCCTCGGGCGCAGCGTAGAGCACACCAGCATGTGTGCGCGTGTGTCTTTGCGTTTGTTGTCATAGAGATTTGAGTGTGTGTGTGTGTGTGTGTGTGTGTGTGTGTGTGTGTGTGTGTGTTGTAGCCTTTTGGACAGACAGGTCTTTGACTGGATGAACCTTGTTATTTCCCAATTCTTATACAGACAAGTAGCCAGAACATGTAACACACACACACACACAAGCGGGCTTTGTTCGACCTGTACACATTCCATGTGAGTTTTTCACAGGTATCACATCAAACAAGTAGCGAGCCCATCAAAGCAGAACGTGACATAAAGCCATGAATATTGATTTATTATCCCGCTGTGTGTGTGCGCGTGCACTGTCACGTGTATCGGTGTGATGGGATTCCTTCCCACGCGTATGTTCCTGTTGCCTATGCATATTTACCAGTATATCTCCGCCTCCCCTCGTCACCCTGCGGTGGTTTCTGTTACTCTGAGCCAGTTCATCTTGTCTGTTTCAGTAAGCGTCCCAGGCTCATTAAATTATGGAATAATTTTTTTGCGATCCTGCCTCCCCTGTTACAATCCTGCCTCCCCTGTTACAATCCTGCCTGCCCTGTTACGATCCTGCCTGCCCCTGTTACGATCCTGCCTCCCCTGTTACGATCCTGCCTCCCCTGTTACAATCCTGCCTCCCCTGTTACAATCCTGCCTGCCCGTTACGATCCTGCCTGCCCTGTTACGATCCTGCTTCCCCTGTTACGATCCTGCCTCCCCTGTTACGATCCTGCCTCCCCTGTTACGATCCTGCCTGCCCTGTTACGATCCTGCCTGCCCTGTTACGATCCTGCCTCCCCTGTTACGATCCTGCCTCCCCTGTTACGATCCTGCCTGCCCTGTTACGATCCTGC
>JAOEHI010001917.1:0-12153 GCA_025447815.1 Percopsis transmontana
ACGATCGGTTTAGGGTCTTGCGAATCTTGCGACTCTTGCGAATCTTGCGAAAGTGGCGTGCCATATGTGCTTGACCCCGTAAACGCTGCTTGCAGCTTTAATTAAGAATTGTTGTTGTAAATTCTTTTTCATCAGGAGGGATCCTGTTCTGTGCCTTTCCAAACAACTGCTTAATTTGAGTGATCTTATTACATAAAAATAGTGAGGATTACATAAACAAAAACACAATTTTGTGTGGGTGTGGGTGGGTGGGAGCGCATAGCAAGATAATATAAAACACAGTTCATGGTAGTAAGTGTTTTGACAGGCCGGGTTTTAGCTGGGTGCCAGGCAGGCTGGCAGCTGATTTGGGTTCCTCCACTAGCAGTAGAGATTAGGGCGAGAGCGGGCAGTTAAGAATTTATACTTGGAAAAGGCTGGTTTGTCGAGTGAACTCAAGGGCTTTTCAAGCGTCTGACTGATTCTAGTTGGTCGCAAGCATTAACAAAAACTCAATAAAACAATAAAAAGTAGTAGTAGTAGTAGTAAGAAGAAAAAAAGATAATGAATGAAATCTAATTACAAAGGACGTTGAATATATGCTAGCTTCAGATGTTGTCTTTGTCTTGAAGAATTGTCTCTCTAGATTTGCTTTATAAAGGGTTTCTGATAAAAGTGGTGTTTAGGTGGTTTGAACCTACACCTTTTAGGGTGTATCTTTTGACTCGAGGTGGATACAACTAGGGGTTGTTTTCATTCCTTTGTTCTGACTAAACTAAAATTGCATTTCTTATCTGGTTTACAGATAAGAAATGCAACCCTAACCCTAACCTCAAAACTCAAACATTTAAATGCAACAGTATTTCACTTGAATAACAGAATACATTCATAGGTCATAACACACAAAACATTTATTAACAAGTCAGGTAAACCAAAGCACAGTGATACGTAATTTAAAATCTGCATATATAATTACATTTGTGGGCTTAAGAACCGTCAAGAAATTGTTAGGTTATCGCTACATTCTAAAGGAAGCTTTTCAAAATAATTGGGTTAGGTACGTGAACACACTACCTTAGTGGGTGTGCATGGGTATTACAGCTATTGTTTATTAAAAATCTATTCCCTAAATATGCTATCCATTAACTTGTTTGTCTCTCCTAAGAGAGCCTGTCTGCCGACACATGCAGGCCATAAATGTTTTTTCAATTTTAGTAGTGCACCTATACAATTCCTATATGTGATTCAGTAATGATCTTAGCAAGTCAGGCATACCAAGCATGGTTATGTTGGCTATTTCTGGCTAATCGATAAAAAATGTATTTTTCACGGCGTGTCCATTCTTCCTGTCACACAGAACATTAATACAGTCAAACCTAAATTAAAATCGGGGTGTCGGACAGTGTTTATTTTAGTGGGCAAAAAGAGGCTTTATTGCTCTTATGTGTGGAGGTTTGGTGTTAGGGGTAGGCAGGTCTGTGGCGATAGCTGGTCTGTTATCTCACTGTCAAAGGAAAAAACACGAGAACGGGGTGACTTGCTTTTGCAAAGAGAAGAGGGGGGACAAAGGTCACCTCTGGCACGAGGCACTACATTGTTGTGGTGCGAATCAACAGATCCTCTGTGATAAGCGTCCTTGAAGGCAAAATCTTGACAATATTAAAAACCGCTATTTCGCACTATTACTTTCTTCTATCTTTTTCTTTTTCAGACATCACACTAACCCTGTGGGCACAGAATGGCGCTGGAAGATGGACCCTGCTGAGAAGATCCTACAGGAAGCTCTAGACAAACACCACAACATGATCCGGCAGTTCAGAGGTCTGTCTGTGAGCCGTCTGTCCATCTTGCTGTCTCACTAGCGCGATCAAAGACACACACACACATACATACACACACACACACACACACACACACACACACACACACAGACACACACACACACACGAACAGGGAAGGTTAGACGGACTGATGCTGCGAAAGCAAATCACATGCAAATGCACACGCATAGACACACCTGGACCTATGCACACACAAACACACACTCACTCAAACACCTGACAACCAAGTCAAGCCCCGCAGGGAGACGGCAGGCAGGCAAAGTGATAGTAGATCACTCATGACAAATGAGCACAGAGAGAGATCTCATTCCAGTCCAGCAGAACCTTTGAAGCGTGTGCGTGTGCGTGTGCGTGTGCGTGTGCGTGTGCGTACTTGTGACAAATTGGTTGTTATAGATTGGGGCAACGCTGTACTGTCATGAGACTCACACATACACCCACACATATATAACTAAGGACACTTGTAAATAGAAACAAAAACCACAGATACACGCACACAACCCTCCACACACCCTCCACTGAATGTGCAATCATACCGCCAATTCAATAGATTCTTCAAAACTGATCTGCTCTCATAATGCACACTGAGGTGGCTCTCTGTACAATGCAATGCTTAAACCAAGCAATCTTGGTTTGACCCTCTTTTAATAAAAACAGTTTTGTTTGATTTAATTATTAAACACGATTATAAACAAACAACATGTAGTATATATAAACAACCACACTGTATTTGTTGGTAATATTATATTATGTATTATGCCAAAAACATACATTTCTCAATACACATCGTTACAAAGAAAGTGTGTCCTTCCTAAATTAAATTATGTCAGTTCCCGCATTGTGAATTGGAGGGAGGGAGCCACTGGCTCTTGGATTGGTCATGCTTCATAGCCCTAAACTAAGCCTAGTTGAGAAGAGCCCTGCTTGTGTTTTCACTGGTGCAGGGGTGCTGAACAGAACTCTGCTTTGGGTTGAGGCTAACCGTGTCTTCATCTTCTCCTTGCTGGTCATGGGTTTCTCTGCCCTGAGACATGAATGGCCACAGCTAAACATTTAAAAGTGCAACAACAAACATCAAGTGAACTTGATGTTTGTTGTTCTCCTTGTTCATGTAGCTACCATAACAACGTGACATTGGGCGAGTTTTATTAAACCGCCTGGGCGGGCAGTATTCTAGTGGGAAGAGGGCGGAATTTTTACTGCATTCCCAGAAGCAGGCTGCCTGCCTGCCTGCTCGAAACCCTCTGTAAAACCAGATACATTATGTATTCTCAGCTTTAAGAAGATGTGGTACTTTTGATTAAGAAGAGAAGATCGCTTCTCAGAAACAGCATGAACCTTTGTGTGTGGTTGTGTCTATGAGACACGATGTGAGAGTGTATGTACAGGCGTTTGAGAACGAATGAATGAAAAGGGGTATGTACATGCAAGTACGCTTGTGCATGTACATAAAGGTGTGTGTGTGTGTGTGTGTGTGTGTGTGTGTGTGTGCACCTGTGTGAGCAGCTTCTGCAGGGCATGCACTGCCTCCTGCCCCAGCTCTCTCAGACCCCTCCTCTGCACAGCCTCCATCAGCGGACCCAGCACCACCTCGTAGAGAGCTGACCTACTGCCCCGCTGCAACAGCTGGACCCACACACACACACACACACACACACACACACACAAGCAATTAATTAATAATGGGAGGGTAAAACCTAAAAATAAAGGGAAATTAAGCAAGACAGACAGGTACAGCATTTGGATGACGGCATACAGGTTGAAAGGTTGAAAGGGTGAGCTTGTACCAAGTTTGAATCCCCCACCAGCTGGTGGGAAAACATTAATGAGAAAGCTCTTCCCTGCTGAGTTCTGCTGAAGGTGCCTTTGAGCAAAGCGGAAAGGAGCGCACTCCGAAAAAAGTAAATAATGGTCATTCACTCCTGGACACAGTACCTTGTTCAATACCTCCCCATGTGTATCCATTTAACCTGCCAGTGGAGCCGGCAGCAAAACACTAGTTCTAACAGTCTGTTTGTGAAGTCGGCTATTACAGTAAGTCAACTCTCTCTTGATAAATATAGGAGGAGGAAAGACAAAAAAAAGAGAGAAAGAGTAAGCAAGGGCAACTTTTTGGTTTTAGGTCAGCCAGCAGAGATCAATAACTGGAACACAGAAGAAAATAAGTGTTTCTTGTCCCAGGCAAAATAATGGATCCCAGGGTTCTGCTGATGGATATGAGTGGTTCTGCTATACTGCACTGCTGTGTACCAGTTGCATTGTACTTGAGCCTTGTTATACTTGAGTTGCTTACTGTCTGTATTGTGTAATGTGATACTGCAATGTTGTGTGGTGTATTGTTTTGTTTTGTATACACAGTTGTACTGCACGTTTTTGTAATGTGTGGTTTAGTGTTGTTAGACTCCCCTGTACTGTACACTGTTTTGTGCTATTACTACACTGTTGTGTGCTACACTTTAATAATACACTGTTGTGTGCTATTACTGGGTTACCGTTGTGTTGCACTCTTTATTATTTGATCACAAGCCACACACACACTTAGCGTGCTGAGTGGTGTGTGTGTGTGTGTGTGCCCCTCACCAGGGTGATGAGTGTGAGCGTAGCAGGATGCAGGAGGCAGCTGTCCCCAGAGTGGAGCAGGGAGTGGAGCAGGAGTTGACTCCAGGGCTGAGCCACCACATGCTGGGCTGAGAGAAACACACACAACAGACGGCGTGTGTGTGTGTGTGTGTGTGTGTGACGTAGACCCCCATCTATTGGGGGAAGGATAGCCTATTGGTCTAGGTGTTGCATTCCCAGCCAGTAGGGGGCAGGATAGTCTAGTGGTCTAGGTGTTGCACTCCCAGCCAGAAGGTGGTGGGTTCGAGACCCAGACTTGGCCTACCTGTAAGCATCCCTGAGCAAAGTGCCTAACCCCTACCTGCTCAATGTAATAGCACCATGTAATTGTAAGTCGCTTTGGATAAAAGCGTCTGCTAAATGACCTCATTGTAATCTATTGCTCAACTCTATTGCAGCGATCACAGAACTACTACAGATGCTGGGAAGTGAGACTGAAAAAAAAGCATACAGTCTTAGTAACTTGTGCCCATGGTTTTATTTATTAATTAATGTATTTATTTCCACCCTTGTGACCACGTCACTTACGTTCAGTATTATTCTTAATAAGGAGTCATTTATATTGATTTAATGAATTTCCTCTGGTAGTGTTTGTAAAACAAATTACAACTAGATATAAAAAGGACCTTTATGTAAGTTTTACTTAATTAATGGTACAAGACAGCCATGAACGCACAAAAAAATCTAAAACCGACCATGTATATTCTCCACCCATGCAGTGATTATAATCGGCTTTAATTAACTCCTGATCAAAGTAGGGAACATTAATTACTGAGATCAGATAGTTCGTGCATGGAACAAGGAACAAATGCACAGTTCTTCTACTGTTTTTTCCACCTTTACATTCTCAAGAACCAATTATCTGATAGATGTGAAACGTTGAGATCAGCAAGAACTAAAACATAAGCACGTTGGAACAATCCATACCACAGCAAGGGGTTAAAACTAGGTGCAAGTGACAGAAAGAAAGAGAGGGGTGCCAAATAGGCTGTTATTATATGCATTAGCTCTGCTTAAAAAAAAACATAAATGCTCAATGCGCTCGCACACCCACACCCACACCTATAGTACCTATTGTGGGACTCTTCCTGTGCAGAAAGCCTATCAGGGAAGCGAGACAGTTGACGGAGACTCTGAGCAGCAGCTCCTGTTTCTGCAAACAGACAAAATAGCAGATCCAGCAATCAGAACATGACAGAGACACAAAACTAAGATTATAATGTTCTTTCAAATGATAATGAATGTCTGACTTTAAATAGAACTGCATGGCTTCTTCAAATAAATCCTGACATGTAGCTTATCTGGGTAGTATAGTCCTAGTATAGGGTCTGACTAAGTGCTTTATTTGTATCATTTATATGACACACAAGTAAACAATATAAAGTTTTTCCAGAGATTTATTTTCTCTAGTGTTTGTTAGTATAGCGTAGCTACGTGCATTCGGACTCTGTCATCGTGTGACTGTAAATTATGATCAATGAGCAAAGAAAAGGGTTTGACAAATCACACTCGACTATCCAAATTCTTAGTTGGGAACACCTCTCGAAATTTCGACAGTTTGCTACAGCGCCACCATGAGGCGATGTGCACAATAACGTAATCAGTTTGATCTGAAAGCAGACAAGAACATTTCAATTTATTATGCACCCAGACACACTGCACAATCACATTGCACCTTATATCTCACACATTACACTTTCATGAGCATCTGTAACAAGGGGAGACCTGAGAGAGAGACGGTAAGGGTTTAATAATGCATGTCTCTCATACAGTGGGCCTGGCTGGCAGCAGAGTCCAAAAATACATAAGTAGGCCATGCATAGAGACACAGAGCACCACAGAGTTACACCCTGATGCCGAGGAAGCAGGGAGGAGAAAAAAGAAGAGTAAGTAAGGTGAGTGACATGGAGGAGAGGAGATGCTTGTTGTGGAAAAATCCCACAGAACACTGGTTGAACTAAGGCCTAGTTAATATGCCTTGTGTGCTTATAGTATATCGGACGGCATTTGGAACACACGTGATAATGACCAAGGCCATTTGTTTAGAGAGCTTCTGCTGTGTGTTTTTTGAAGGTTGTTCATTCTATCTCATTGACCAAGCACGGTCTTTGACATGGTGTACCCGTTTGCAAGCGTAATTAAAACCCCAATAAAGATAGTTGGATGTGTAAGAGTCATTAATAATCTGTCAACCACAATGCCAAGATGAGAGAACATGCAGTCTGGAAGAAAGGGGGGATGGGAAGAGATGAGAGAGTGCAAAGGAACACAAGATGAAATTCTATGAAAAGAGAGCAGAGAGGACAGAACGAAATAGTGGAGTGAAGAGGATATGGGAGGATAAGAGGAGATGAAAAGGTGAGAGTGGGGGAGGGAGGGAGGGAGAAGAGGGTGAGACGAGGGGCGGGGAGGAGAAGGAGGCTGGGGCAAGACTGAGGAGAGGAGTAAGGGAATAGAATAATGAGGAAGAGCCTCGGGAGAGCAGAGGAAAATAGCAAAAAGGGAATTGAGGAGGAAGAGGAGGAGGTTAATGTATGTACAGTTGTCATGAACGGGGAAACTAGCTCTAGAGACCAAAACTGTTTTTTCTACCAGGCTGTAAACGTGTTCATTTCTGATGTAAAGTTGGACATTTTAACATGGGGGTCTATGGGGATTGACTCGCTTTTGGAGCCTGTCTCAAGTGGCCATTAGAGGAACTGCAGATTTTGGCACTTCCACGTTGGATTCATTTTTGAGCACCGGACGTTGCCGCTTGTATGAAGTGCCGTGTGTGCTACAGTGCCATGAATTAGCAAGAGAAACATGCAAGAAAAATACATAGTTGCCAGTTGTTAGCAACATTCAAGCCACACATGATTTAGTGGACACCCCAATGGTCTAGTTTGTCATTACACTGTGTCAGTCTTCCCCTACAATAATAGGAGACGAGCAGAATTTATTGTCCCAGAACTGATGAGCACACTGCTCTGTGCAACTTTTTAACGTTCCAAATTCCTCAATTGTGAGATATAAACTGATTGTGTTATATAAACTGATAATCTAGCTCACTTTGTTTGGCACACAGGATTTTGGGGGAGGGGTAGTGAATGGTGAAAGCCTAGGAGCTCTATAGGGGGAGGAGTAGAGAGGTTTGTGAGCTACTCAGCACTCTGGTGCGGAAGGGGCATGTGCTCCGTTTTTTTTGGTAAGCTGGTTTTGAACACGGGGGCAATTTCCAACATAAATCAGATTTGAGCAATTCCTCTCACCTCAAGTATGCATTCACAAAAATCAAACTCACAAGTTTTGTACTGTGACTTGACTCAACATTATCAATGTCACCTCCGTTCCCATAACTGTCATACTGAAATAAAACAGCTTATGTGGTTTACGCCGCCATATACACTGTGTGTGCATGTTAAGTCAATGTTAGATTTGAATATCTCTCAAAACAAATGAGCTGATCTCACATCTGTGTAAGTGAGTTTAGTGAACCGAGCTGAGCGCAAAGCTGCATAGCGTCGTCATTTGCACAGGCGGTCAATACATTTCAACCATGTATTATGAGAGATGCTCATATGCTCCGCAAAGCTGTGTGATTTATAATACCCTGAGCCTTGTGAAAAATAAGAAATAGCTGCTTTGCAGAGCTCAGCTGACTTGGCCATTAACAGTGAATCTTATTCCTTCTCCCGGTCCCTGGCCCCTCCCCTTTACTAATTATCTGCCTTATCTGTTTCCCATTCCCCAATCACCCCTAGTGTATTTAGTCTCCGCTTTCTCCTTTGTCCGTCTTGTTCCGTCTTGTGTGTGTTTGGCCGCCATTTCGTAAGAAGCTCATTACCTGCCTGTATCTCTGCCTACCTTGTTTTTTAACTCTGCCTGTTTCCTGACATTGCCTTGCCTGCCGCCAGCCTGTTGGGTTTGCCCACCTGTTCCCGACCATTGCACTTTTTTTTCTTTAGCTCCTGCCAGTCCCTTTGCTTTAAAACAACCTTTTGGACTTAATTGTCTTTGCCTGCTTTTGGGTCACATTCCGATACCTGACACTGCGCTTCTTTTATGCCAAAAGGTCACAGTGTAAAAGAAATCATAAAGGACAAGTTGAACTATATTATAAATGATGCTTGGCCATAGCAGATCGGGTAATGTCTAGCTCTGGCGTGAGTGGCAGCGTGTGGAAATTGGATTTCAGAGACAGCTGGTGTTGTCACTGTGCAAGCATGTTGTCCCAGCGATTGGCATGGGTAAAACCATGAGTTATGCATACTTTTGTCCAATGATTGTGTCAATATAATTTCATTGCAATTTGTATACAGATTTACCCTTGTTTGAAACTCCCAAATCTCTCTACTCCTCCCTTCACCCCTTACAGTCACGTGCACTTTTATGCACAGTTGTGTATAATCAAGCAGTGTGCTGGGGCTCTGGAACACACTTGAGAAGTGCACCTATAATTTAACTTTACAATATATTTATGGCTGGAGCTATGAACAACTTCTTTCTATGGGCCATGAGACAAAAAGGTTGAAAACCACTCTCCTAGGCATGAAAAACAGCCTGACCCAACCTTGTTAGGAAAGGTACAGTAAACCTGTACTGGAAAATGATCTTTTCAGGTTGTTTAATTTAACAACTTTTCATATCACAGACAGTGCTTTGCTATTGTTGAAATGGCCAAGATATTCTTTTACGATTCAAGAGTTTATTAACGTTAAATAGAGAGAGATCGCCAACCCCACTAAGAAGATATTTAGCGAGACATATACTGTATTAATCTTTAAAAAAGGGTGATGGTGCATCCTGTTGCCTCATATTCAGTCCAGGATATAAAATGCTGTGCAGTGGATGAGTCAACGGCAAATAAAAGTTCTAACTGTTTCAATATTTACACTGATTTTTTTATTTTCATGGATTAGTGGTCCAACTCTGCAGAAAGTACTGTACATCTCAGCCTTCTCTCCACTAATTAGATTTACCCTCTCTCTCTCTCTTGGGTCACACTTGTTCACACGCACACACACACACACCCACACACGTATCCACACAGACACACACAGAAATATGAAATAAACACGCACACACAATATAGAATCACATAGAGACATGTGCGCACACATGCAGACACACAAGCACTCTCCTACACTGTATGTATGTGTGCGTGCAGACATACATAGACACACACACACACACACACACTAAGAAACCCACATGTTCACACACACACACACACACACACACACACACACACCACATGTATCCACCTGTAAGAGGAGTCCGTAGAGAGCAGCAGCCAGGCGTCGGGCTCCATGGGACCCCAGGGGGTACAGAGTGCTGTCTGTGGCCCCCAGGGGTCTGGGGCCCGTCAGCTCAGGGCCTGTGCTGACACACACCACGGCCGAAGCCAGGTCCACATCCAGCAGAGCCTGCAGCAGCCTGAGGGAAGTGGCTGGGGAGAGAATGAAAGGTAGGGGGGGATATGATATACAGAGAGGAGGGAGGAGAGAAAGGCAGATAGAAAATAGGGAAAATTGGCCGGGCTAAAAAATACAATATGAAAAAAATAGAAGCTGGGAGGAGACATGGGAGGATGGAAGGATGCGAGGAATAGGCGATACAGGAAGTCAGATTTCGGGGCGACCGAGGAGGTGAGAGAGGCTATACAAAAGGTCTGCCAGACGGCGAGATAGAGAGAGAGAGACCAAAGGGAGATCACAGCAGCTATTTGCATAGCACTTATGTCCCATGCACTAATATCACGTGCACTGATGCATGCTAGAGCTCTCGGAGGGAGAAGAGGAGAGAGAGGTATATTAAAGAGGAGGAGAGGTGTGCGGACCAAAGAGAGGAGCGGAGCAGTGTGCGTGAGAGAGGGTGAAACAGAAAGGATGTAGATCTCAGCAGCAGGCAGTGAAGGCAGGAGAGGCCATACATCACCCCTACACCCTGACAGGTCACTTATCCAGCCGCCAGACAGAGACACAGAGAGCCTCTTGGATGATTCTCTCTCGCCCCCCTAATGCATCCAGTGTAAACTGCAACCTGAAACTGCGCACATAGAAGTCGTTCCACGGCCACTTGGTGTAAAGATGCCGTTGTTCCCCCTGTTGCTTTTCTGTCACTGCCCCTTCCTCCCTGCCCTGGTTTACACTCTCGCATATTTTCTCTCTCTCTCTCTCTCTCTCTCTCTCTCTCTCTCTGCGGCCCACTTAATAAAATTAAAGGGTGTGAAACACTGTGTGGGCGCCATGGGGGCCAGATAACTTGGGGGAGGGGGGGGGGGGGTGTCACCGAGTCAAGTCAAGTGTATTTGTAAAGCCCTTAATCACAGTTAGGGCTTCACAAGCACACCGCCTAACCTTAACCTCCAGACAAAAAAATAAAAAAAACAAGGAAACAAGGGCAATGAAAGATACCCAATATCAAAACATGGAAGAAACCGTTGCCAAGGGTGATTGGGCGATTTATCAATGAACATTAGTGAATAGAAAGTGGCCCACTGAAGAGGACAGGCCGATCAGAGATGTTTTTAGGGATGTGGTAAAGTCTGATATTTTAAGAGTGGATTAGTCAGTACGTGGTGTGCACCTTTAACAGTCAGACAATAGCCTGACAATAGTCGAGTTTCATCCTAGTCGACTTCATCCTAGGCACCTCCTTAGCCATTTCCTGGGGTTTACTGCCTAGGCCACCGATGCTAATGCATCAGCGCTGACACTGACTCACTGTGACTGTAAAATTGCACAGAGGTACTTAGCGATCCCACTTCCAGATCCAAATTAGGCAGAGAAGCATTAGTGCATCCTGGGGCACACACATACAGTATACCCAGACTTGCTATAATTGCACAGCGTTGCCTGACACTCCCAAACCCCACACCAAATTGGCCAGAGCTGTAATAAGCTCTCTGGGCTTATACCATCTGCTTCTGTAAGGGCAGAGGCAGAGGTAAAGTGACTCGGAAGCAAATCAGGACAGCACGCACAAAACAGGAAGTCCGTTATCTTAATTAGAAACTAGGGGCACTTGGCAGAGCACTCACCTCCACCAAGGGTGGGGGGAAAAAACTTCCACAAACTAAAAGCTGACCAAGAATCCTTCAAAAAAATCCTGGAAAGATCCTGATCACAAACAAAATCAATAGATTGATGGCTGACGTTTCTACCAAATTTCATGAGAATAAGTTTGACAGCCGAAACCGAGGTGAAAACACAACCTCCCTGGTTACGTTTTTAAGTTAATGAGGAGCCAAAACGTAAACTGAACTAAGCGTTCTGTGTTTTAGGTGAAGTTGTCATCATAGTGATTGCACTCTATGTATTAGGCCAAGGCGTCTGATATCTGTGTTGTGGCACCACTGGCTGCACAGACAAAACCTTTCCCTTTCTTCTTCTATGGAGGATCCACTCTCAGTTTGATAGTTAAGCAGCACAAGGACAAGCACATGGAAACACTCCGGACGGTCAAACAACACCGTCCTCCATCTGCTGCCCAGTCGGGCAGAAACGCCGGGCGAGGACACTCATGAAAGACAAAGTTGAAGTTGTTACCCAGTGAGAGTGTGTCTGTGTTTCTCTTCTGAAAAGCCAGACGGAGCACGGCGCTGTCCAGACTCCAGCTGATCCTCTTATGGACCTTGGATAAAAGAGAGGGAGGTGTGTGTGTGTGTGTGTGTGTGTGTGTGTGTCTGTTCCAGAGAGATGTAGTTTGTTTCTGATGATTCAGGGTATCA
>JAOEHI010001918.1:0-12153 GCA_025447815.1 Percopsis transmontana
CTCGCCTGCAGTTCCATGCAACCCCTCCCGCCCTACCCCCTTCCCCTCCCCTCTCCTCTCCCCCGCCATCTCTCTCTTTCTCTTTCTCTCTTGTTCTCAACCCCCTGTCTGTCACTTCTTCTTTCTCTCTCTGGCTGTCTTGGTGGTCTTATAACCATCCTTCCTCTCTCGCCTGCAGTTCCATGCAACCCCTCCCGCCCTACCCCCTTCCCCTCCCCTCTCCTCTCCCCCCTGTCTTTTCCTCCACCTCAATCTCTGATCCTGTCTTCCCATTCTCTTCTCCCACTCATGAACTTGCCCTTGCGTGCCTGATGATGCTACTGCGAGCAACACACACACACACATGGCTCTCTCCCCCAGCTGAAAATACCTGCGCCGGCATTTGGTACGCGGGACGACACACCCACGCTCACGCACACACACACACACACACACCCACGCTCGTGCACGCTCGCGCGCACGCACGTGCACGAACGCCACAGCGTGCTGGCACCGCCACGTACACACTGCGACAAAGGACTCTGAGGCGCGCTGATAACGAACCTTAAGGAGGCTTAAGAGTGAGGCAGTGCCTCCGTTGGCAGCACTCCCGCGGAGGGGCGGGGAGGGGCGGCGTGCCCTCGCGCGGTGCACGTGTGTTTGCGTCTGTGCAGATGTCTCCTGTGCCCTGGTTGCACTCCCATAGTAAACGTCACCGCAGTGTTACCTGTTCTGATCTCAAACACTTGACCCTCTAATGTGATAACGTGAAGAACGCCTTAATCATGTGTGTGCGTGTGTGTGCGTGTGTGTGCGTGTGTGTGTGTCTGTTCTTTTTCTCCAAAATTATGGTGTGTGTGCTACACGCTTCACGCATTTAGTGGTAACCTTTAAAATTTCAACAACCTGGGAACCAAAATGAGAGCTTTGATTTCCATAATCTACCTGTATGTTGCGTGTAATTTGAATAAACAAATCATAATAACGGCTTTCATGTACTTTCTTTCATATTTTTTTTGTGTGCACAGAAGGAGATTGTACAAGACCTATTTTGTGTTTTTATTTGCATCTGTGGGCATATCAGTCAAAAAATAAACATAAATATTTCTGGCAGGTATTTGTAAAAATGTCTTATTTTTCACAAAATAATCAAAAATGTATCCACAAGCTGCATATAATCGAAGCCAAAAAATGACAACAGGTCTAATATAAACGCACTTTGAAGGGGGACCCTTCATCTGAAGATGAAATTAACATTTTAGCTCAGCCCGTTTCTCCCAGCATCATTCCCTGTGTCCATCATTACTGTGTCCGGATGCTGAACTTTTCCATAAATTTATTAATTAAAGAATCTTCTTGGCTCTGTGGCGCTGTTCATTAGCATCATGATTCATGTTGAGTCAATGCACTGGCCACCTGGGGCTTGCTAATGTCCCTGATAATGAGATTTGAGGAGAAATGTTTTCTGTGGTGACATTGAACACAATGGGATCGGTTTGGGAGGCAGAGGATGATGACGGTGGTTATAACAGCGATGCTATCAGTCTTTGCATCTAGGTGATTTGTGATTTGTCGCTTCTGAATTCCAATGTGCACTTGGTTGGGATATTTTGCATAAATTAGCGTCGGAGTCGCCGTTTGTAATGACCAGTGATTCAAAAAGGTGATTTGCTTTCGTGAATCTTCCACCTTCTGCTTATCAAGGCTCAAAGATTATCTTGTGATCTTACATGTCTTTTGTAGAACTTGATGTTTGCGTTGGTTTTTCCTGCAATATATTTAATTGTACAAATTTCATCTGTTTCTGATCACAGTCAGTATTAGCTGAGTGCTGCATTATTTTAACTGCACTGTTTCTCAATGTAATACAATCATCCAAAAGAAATAGTGTTGCATAAATTGCATCTGAATGCAACTTGCTATTGTAATTTTATTCATTAAGTCTATAAGATGTTTTTATTAAACAATGTTTGCTTTTAATCAATTTTGACTTAAGAATTTACTGATATTTTCTATTTAATAATCTTGAATGTTTCATAACTTGGATGTATACTTAATAAAACATAGGTGGAAACATGTATTTATTTTATTTTATTTATTACAGGACCTTCTTCCAAATAACCATCCTTTCTAACTGTAAGCTTCAAAAATTGTATGCTTTATGCCTTCATGATATATATATATGTATATATCAGATGTGGACTCTGGTAAATGATTGTTTAATTTAAATTTATCCCATTTCTCTCTTTTTTCCTCAATTATTTGTTCCTTCAAGCATTATGTGTTGAACAAAAACCGATGTAGATCCCTATGGATGCTTGTAGAAGAACAAAAAGCCATAATAAAGTTCAAGATATATAATGTCCCTGTGCAAACACTGTAATCCTTGCTACTGCGTGGTATTGTAAGATTTAATTATATCATCATACTATATGTTGACTATGTGAGAAAAAAACTATTTTCCCAGCAGACATCCAATTAAAATGTGAACATATAATTAGCAGAGCGCTAGTTTGTTTCAGTGTGTATATGCATTAAAATGTGTATAAGGGGTTTATGAATAAACCATTAAATCGTTAACTTGTGCATCAGTGTTGTGCATCAGTCTATCAAATATATGCTAAAAACAAGTTATGCTTCTGTAGGTCTTGGTAAAGCCCCTGTCCACCCACACAGGTGTTTTGAGTTAATGTGGCTTATTAGACCTTCTCTCAGAACTGTGTGGGTGTGTACAGACACCCACTTGATTGACATCTCTAACTCTACAGTGACAGTTCTGCTGCACCCGTTGGGGTGGGACAACTGACACCTCCTTTATGATTGGTTCTTTAGGGTATAATAGCGTTTGCTGACCTCAGCAATTGTGCAGCGTAGCTCCGTCCAACTCCAACCTTCAGCCCAAATAACTGTAAACGCCTGTGTGGAGGCACTGGGGCTTTCACAAAATGGCAAAGTCTATGTTTTTGTGTTTTAATCATAGTTATATGCATCAGGGTTTTCTGTATGTGCTGGTATACAGACATAACTAGCTACTCATAAAATGTTTTGCTAGCATTTCCTTCAGTCAGGTGCTTCCCAAACAGCTGTGTCTCTTTCTTCTTCCCTGGTGGAATTACAGGAGGGTCCCTATGTGATGCTGAAGAAGAACTGGGAGCTGTACGAAGGCAACGATCAGTTTGAGGGCTACTGCGTCGACCTGGCCTCGGAAATCGCCAAACACATCGGAATCAAGTACAAGATTTCCATTGTTCCCGATGGGAAGTACGGAGCCAGGGACCCCGAGACCAAGATCTGGAACGGAATGGTCGGGGAGTTGGTCTACGGGGTAAGGATGGGAATGGGAACGTGTAGGGGGGGTGTTAGCACCATGGGGGGCAGGATAGTCTAGTGATCTGGGTGGTCGAAGCCCAGCCGGAAGGTCGTGGGTTCGAGTCCCGAAGTTGGCCTACCTGTAAGAATCTTGAGCAAGAGGCCTTACCCCTGTCTGTTCAGTGTAATACTTAATTTTTACACTGAATTACACTTAATTGTACTCACTGTAAGTCGCTTTGGAATATTTAGAGAGCGAGAGAAGCAAAGTTGATTACAAGCTAGAATGAATAAAGGATGGAAGAGAGGGATGGACCGAATGAAAACAGTGAAAATGGACCGTGTCTATAATAAGATGTGATTGACGTGTCGATATCTCAGAGAGAGAGAAAGTGAGTTTGAGCCACTTACGTAGCAACTTATGATCGGCATATGCGTGATATTTTACTATTCCTGCTGCTATCCAACCTAGTATTTTCATGTCCCTGTATCCAACGGAACATTGCTTTCTTTCAACCGAGCTCTATCCAAAACACACAGCCTTCGCAAAAGCCTTTCGACCGTCTCTGCGGTACAGCATCAAGCAAAACACAGCCATTGTCTCCTAGTCGAACAGGAAAGGTGCCTGGAAAGGGAGTCACGAGGTTTCTACAGCTACAGCGCAGTGACAATATTAATCATTCATCGTCTTTAGTGTGCCTAGTGGACGGTGACAGAGTAGCCCCAGCGACTGCACCCACTAATCAGGTTTGAAAGATGCCAAACACCCTCAGTCATTGCTAATACGTCACCTGCCACCTTCGGTGCTGTACACATGTCGCCCATTGTGCTGAATTCTATTCCCTAACTGCTTTTGTGTGCCCATATTAATTTTTCCTCCGCACTCTCTCTCTCCCCCTCTTGGTTTGACTTTGTGTAATTTCTCGTGCCTTGTCTGTTCGGTGGCCTGCCTTTAACCCCCTCCAGCTGTCACGTGGCTATGGGACGTAGCCTGCCCTCTCGTGTGTTAAACTGCCCCCAATCTCCAACTTCCTCTTTGACTGTTGATCTTTATTGTCCCATAGTTCCCTGCTGAAGAACACATGCTGTCTGGTACGCGGTTATAGCTATATATACGATGGCAGACATTTAACTACGTTTAAGTGCTTTCACTCTTATTCTGAATATGTCAGGGTTTCAAACTATGAATATATAAATTTTCGAAACAATAGTGGAATATGTGTGTGGGTGTAAACGGAATTGCAGAGTGGTTGATGACATCCCCAGTGTGTGTGTGTGTGTGTGTGTGTGTGTGTGTGTGTGTGTGTGTTTACTCATTTATATTCCAGCAGCGTCCCTCTCATGGCTACAGTGTGAATTACATCTCTGTCACTCTGTCCATTTTCTGCTCTTCTGCTGCCTCGTCATTTTCTCTACCTATCTCCCCTCGTCTTCCACATTCTGTCGGCTCATCACGCCATCCGCACACTCTCTCCCCTCTCCCCTGTCCTTCTCCTGCGTCGCTCCCTATTTGCTCCTTCTTGTTCAGTATGAAAAGCCGACGTGAGGTTCACCCATTAGCCCTCCTTGCCTTCTCTGTGTCCCACCCGCAGTCTTTCGCTCCCCAGGCCCAGGACGACAACAGCACCCCTAACCCTGCCTCGTACCTTTTCACTTCGGTGTGTTCCACATTAGCTTAATTGCTCTCAGAGGCTCTCACTAACTGAACATCCCGATCTTCCCTCTAACCCCCCCCCCCCCCCCGGCAGAAGGCAGAGATTGCGGTGGCCCCGCTGACGATTACTCTGGTACGAGAGGAGGTGATCGACTTCTCCAAGCCCTTCATGTCGCTGGGGATCTCCATCATGATCAAGAAGCCGCAGAAGTCCAAACCGGGCGTGTTCTCCTTCCTGGACCCGCTGGCCTACGAGATCTGGATGTGCATCGTGTTCGCCTACATCGGCGTCAGTGTGGTGCTGTTTCTGGTGGGTGATGGGAAGCTAACTTTACGTTTACGCCGAAGGTACAGCCAATTGCTTGGGTCTGTTGATTGTCAACCAAGTACAATTTAAGTGATATTTTTTAAGATCTGGTATCACTCATTGATTTCATAAATATACCTGCTAAATGACCTCATCGTAATGATTTCATAAACCCTCTGGTTGTGGCTAGGCATCTCCATATGTCGTGTAAACATGCCTAATACCTCAGGAGAATGTTCTGCACACAGGCCCACTCAGGAGGTGGTAGCTCACAAGCTAGCTCTAGCTAGTTTTTCTGTTTATGATATGAAGGTCATCTTGACCTGGGGTGGTCTTCGGTAATGTAGTGTCCAGGCGTCAGGGCCTCAAGGTCCCTTTGGTTGTCTGGAGGTGGGAGGGCGCAAAGTATGCAATGCTTAGCTCAAAGATCACACTTTGAGCTTCGATACATAGATGTTACCCTCCCGGTAACATCTATGTATCTGCTCCCTACCCAGTTTGTCATCAATAAAGACCACCCAGTTCATCTCCGAGTCGTCGTGATTCAGACAAAAATCACAGTCCCAATTTAAGCAGAGTTGTAGAGCGTTGTGTTGCTAGAGTCACATGCATGTACATGCACGAACATGCATTCACCCCCTGGCGCCTCCCAGTGGCCAAACAAAAATACACACTACCCCTTTAAATAACAAATTATCCTTTTGATGACTTTGAATTAACTTTGAACCTGTGCCCTTTCACCCAGTATGTGTTGTGCTAATCCTTACTAAACCAATGCATTGTACTAAAAGCCTATTTTGCCCTTCTACCTCCTCACTCAGGTCAGTCGGTTCAGCCCATATGAGTGGCATGCTGAGGAACCGGAGGAGGGGGCCACAGAGCAGGGCCCGACCGACCAACCCCCCAACGAGTTTGGCATCTTCAACTCGCTCTGGTTCTCTCTTGGGGCGTTCATGCAGCAGGGCTGTGACATCTCACCCAGGTGAGCCCCTTACCACGAGCACGGTTCCCCCGGAACCCGGGACAGTTTTGGTCCATTTCAGTTTTCACCGGTTTGTGAACTATTGAGGAACAATCCCTTGATGTGAGAGAGAGAGAGAGAGAGAGAGAGAGAGGGAGAGGGAGGGAGAGGGAGGGAGACAGAGAGAGAGAATGAGAGGGAGAGAGAGAGAGAGAATGAGATAGAGAGAGGGAGAGAGGGAGAGGGAGGGAGACAGAGAGAGAGAATGAGAGGGAGAGAGAGAGGGAGAGGGAGGGAGACAGAGAGAGAGAATGAGAGAGAGAGAATGAGAGGGAGAGAGAGAGAGGGAGAGAGAGAGAGACAGAGAGGGAGGGAGAGGGAGAGAGGGAGGGAGAGGGAGAACATGGCAGACCCTCTGAGTCTTTGTGAACGTGTGCAAGCACGGGGAAAGCGTCTGATTGTCTGCGCGTGAATAAAAGATGGAGACCAGGGCAGGGCTGTGCGTGGTGTGCTGTTCAGGGTGCGTGGTGTGGGAGTGCAGAGTGCTGTAGCAGCGCATTAGCCCGTGGCGCGCCACGACGCGTCCCGCGAACCGCGGACCGCTAAAGTGGAGATGGCTTGGAAACACGCTCCGCACCAGCGCAGACATCTATACAGCCACACACTCCCATGCGCGGGGACATCACTGCCCACGGGCGCCTACTTAGAGCGCGCACACACACACACGCACACACTACAGTCTTAGCCACGCCCCTAAAAGGGTGTGCTAGGGTGGGAGCGGTAGCTGTTAGCAAGGTGGGCATGAATCTTTAATGTGCCACCGCGGGACCGGAGTCTGCCTTTATTTTTAGAGCATTTATAAGAATATGGCATTTTTATTATTGATATACTGAGAATGCAGTTTAGTGAAATATTCACGACATCATCGCAGCCCTTTTTTACGGAGCAAATCTGAGGAGGGAAGCGAGGGAAGGTTTACATGAAAACAAACTTAAATAAGCTATAAAGGTTTGGGGTTTGAGGTAGCGACAGTAGCTGAGAAAAGAAAAGGGGGGTGGGGTGTAGACTTCCTAGTTGGCGCTGAGGGAGCGGGTGTCGTTGTTGAAGTGGGCTGTGTTTTGTCGTGTGAGGCTGAACAAATGGCGAGAGAGAGAAATTCTGCTGAAAGAGCTGGAGGGTGAGTCAGAGCCAGAAAAAGTGGGAGAGAGAAATTCGTGTGAGACAGCATGACAGCAGACAGACATTCAGAGAGTGAAACAGAGAAAGAGAGAGAGAGAGTGAGAGAGAGAGAGAGAGAGAGAGAGAGAGGTGACTCAGTATGGTGAACAAGGGCATGGGCATGTTCAATTATGTTTTAGTGGAACATAACATAATTACAAACGTAACATAAAAAACGACTTGAAAATGGAAATGGACATCAGGCACGTTTCGGAACTTGAATTTGTTACTAGCTTTATTCATGGAACCGATTTAATAACATGGCTGGACCTCCTTGTCTTTTGTTTGTATGTGTGTAACATTATTAAAACAATTACACGGTAGCATACAATTAGAAAACAGTAAGAAAAATGCTACTACTGTTCTAAATCCCTACTGCTGCCGCTATTAATTAAATAACATTACTCAAATGGAAAAGCAACCATTCAGTTACCCAGGGCCCCCTCAGGTCTGCCTCTGTGTATTTTAAAGTCGTCTGTACACTGGGCTGAGCGGGCTGAATGGGCACGCTTTGCGGCGGTCAGTGGCAGGAAGTGGTGGTTGCAGACAAGCCAGATTTACACATTGAAGGGAAAGGATTCCCAGCAAACCACACAGTGACAGCTCGGAACTATTCACGGCTAGAAAAAGTTTACGCGAAGACATGACAGGTCAAATTACAGGGAAAACAGGTAGAAATACAGAATGTCTTTATCTGCACACACGGCCGCATTGTTCCGCTTGTGTGTTGGCACGGCGCTGCTTTAATATAAATACATTAAGTGCTGTTGTTGACTCAGCATGACAACACACTAGCCAAGCCGTCGCGCTCTTCGCTGTTCAGTTCCCGCTGTACCGTGCATGTAAACAAGCAAACGGCTGCTCTCAGCGTGACTGTTCTCGGCTGAAACACAGACCTGCTGCGACGCCGGTGTCGGGCAGTTCAGGTCTGTGTATTTGCCTAAATGTCAGTAACTTTAAGGAGGCTTCTGCAAGTATGGTTATAAAACATGTACTCTTAACTGCATGCCCATCCTACAGCTGAATGCTTTTAATGTAAATAAAGTGCTCATATTACATACATGCTGCAGTGCTGTTTATGGTTGGCTAAACTGTTGTTATACGCTTATGTCATGCTGTTAAATGAAGTAGCTCCCCCTCCTGTTTCTGTGTGGAGGTTGCGGGTCAACACGTTGTGTTATACAGCGTGCCTGTGTTATCCAGCTTGTTAGTTTGAAGACACACACAAATTGCCCTTACAAATCTTTTTTCCATACGCAAGAGCGATTTTTTTTTTAGCCCTCGCAATTGCAGTTAAACCAAGCTCTAACACACACACACACACATACACACCTCCTCTGCATTCCTATTGCTATGGGAAAAGTAAATTACAAAAGTTCGACATTCACCTAACTCTCTCTCTCTCTCTCTCTCTCTCTCTCTCTCTCTCTCTCTCTCTCTCTCTCTCTCTCTCTCTTCACTCCCTGGCACCTGTTGTCTTCCGTGCCCCATTCCACTTCACTTTGACTGACAGGCCAATTCCAGTCTCAATGCAGAAATGGAAAACACTTGCATGCACACACACACACACACACACATATACACATACATGCACGCACACAGTTGCTGTGCGCATACACCTACAGTAGGTAGTGACTGCAGATGCACACACATTACTTAGACATGCACGCACACACACACACACACACACACACACTCTTCGCTAACACATGCCATCTGCTCCATCGCCACCGCGCCTTATTCAGGGATACATAGGCACACACTCGCCATATCGATAATGTGATGCTTTACAGCGCGCTAGCATTTGTCATTTAAATCACCCGGCCCTGACACTTCCAATGCAGCTCTCCACTATAGGCTGCCCTTGCACCGGTCAGACAGTGTGATGGATATGTGCTTTTCTGTCCTCTGAAGACATGGCAGTACTGTATGTTCTACTGCACTTCCACTTTATGCTTTTACTCAAGGGTAGATTATGCGAGATGAAATGCAAGTTAAAGAAGGGTTTTAAAAGGATTTCCCACAGAGACAGGGTTCCGTACACAGTATATCTGAGTAACCCTTCCCTATACATAGGAATACCATTTACGTACAGTACAAGTACTGTACGTTTTGGTAACCAAGATGACTGTGCTGACCAATAGAAAATAACTGTCCAATGCGCCTCGGAGGTCCTTTTGGAATATATGGTGGTGCAGCTCAGGTCAATGTGTATCCTGTGTATTGTGTCATGTCCTCACAAGTATGGAATGCCCTTTATGTCACATAAACTTTGGAAATAGCGATCTTTATAACTATGGAATTATGACTGTCTTCTACATGGACAAACTCTTGTGGACAAGCACAATATTTGTGTAAAAGATTCGCTGAAATATATGCCTTGAACAACTTTTCTGGGAGGACATTTCCTGGTTGTGCAGACACTGCGAAAATACATTCAGCAATCTGTCATAAATACCTTTTCTATTGGCACAGACTGTTTCACAAGCACAATATTAGTGTAATTAAGAGATTCGCTGCAAAGAAATATTTTTATATGCTTAGAACACTAACTAAACTAAGCCACAAAGTGAATGGAGTACAGCGTTTTGCTTATGTAGGCTGAGGCATGGCCAGGCATCGCTCACATCATGAGATAACCACGCCCCATTCATTTGAATACAAGGAATGTAAATAAATAAATAAAAGTGGCAATATAAAACAAAAGTAACCTGAAATAAAAAAAAGTGGCATTAAGAAAAGAAAGAGCCTTCAATTAAATAAATGTGGCATTGTGAAATAAAAATCCTTCGAAATAATTAAAAGTAATCCTTTGAAAAATTTACTTTTAAAATAAAAAACTATTTTTGTATTTATACATTTATTGCCCCATTTATGTATTTCAGGATTTATTTAATATAGATAAATGGCATTCCATACACAAGGACTCGCTCTCTTCACTTTTAAACCCCTTTGTGATGCTAAATCACATTCAGGTGAATATCAGGTATGTCCTTCATATAAAATCCTCTCCCAATTCCATTTTCACCTGTGATATTCCATTCACATTTTCCGGTCTGAGACTGTCCACACAAATCAAAGTGCTATTTACTCAGACAGTTTCATGGAAGTCATTGTAGCAGGTTTTATTCCTGCTGCATATGCAGCTACTCCATTCACTGCAAATTGAGCATTGTAGGGGTGTGAGGGGCTTTACAAAGATACGGGAGAGTCAATTGTGTCACACTTCAGATCCAACGTAAACCTATGCTGTGGTTTGTCATGGGAATAAAAAACAGTTAATAATTATAGCGCTAACAAATCATTTTCTGCTGCCCTTTTCAATGTAATTTAATTCATTGTAATTCAGAAATTTCAGAATTGCTTTCAAGGTACAGTTTTAATGGTCATTTGTGTCTGGGATTCTGGAATTACAAAAACGCTGTAACGCTGTTTTTTTGGCACATGCCACGTGGTTTGCACTCCTGTCAACCCCCCCCCCCCTTCCTACAGCCACCCCCACTTTCGTGGACAGTTTAAAGATAAACGACATGTTCTTTTACAGTGTAGTCTGCACAGCCAACCTGTTCTTTTACGGTGTAGTCTGTATATCCAACCTGTTATTTTACAGTGTAGTTTGCACAGCCAACCTGTTCTTTTACAGTGTAGTCTGTATATCCAACCTGTTCTTTTACAGTGTAGTCTGTATACACAACATGTTATTTTACAGTGTAGTCTGCACAGTCAACCTGTTCTTTTACAGTGTAGTCTTTACACACAACCTGTTCTTTTACAGTGTAGTCTTTACACACAACCTGTTCTTTTACAGTGTAGTCTTTACACACAGCCTGTTCTTTTACAGTGTAGTCCGTACAGCCACCCTGTTCTTTTACAGTGTAGTCTGCTGTGCAGCAGTCATGCCACTGTATCGTCGAGTGTTATTTGTACTGGCGTTGACTCCTTCAGCCCCCCTCTCTCTCAATGAGCCGTACTCCTCTTCTCCTTCATCCCTTGTCCTCCCAACCCTCCCTCTCTCCCTCTCGCCCCCTCTCCGGAGAGCAAACAGGAATCAGCGCACCGAGGTCGGCTTTCATAGCCAGCAATGATGGGAGAGGCTCGACCATCCAGGAGGACATAGCTGTTGTTGTTGTTGCTGTCAGTCAGTCAGGCTGGCTGGCTGCCTGCCTGCGTGCGTGCTCCTCATCTAACCACCTGAATGTGTGGCCCTGTGTGTGCGTGTGTGTGTGTGTGTACTGCTATAGGTCCATTGGTATTCAGTGTCAGTCCCTTTCACTGTGCTGCAGTCTACTCTGCAGCGTAGGAGGAACAATATCGCTCTCTCTCTGTCTCTCTCTCTCTCACACACACACACTTACTGTTGCTGTAATCTTCTACTTAATTCTCGCTTTATATACTGTATTTCTGTGTTGTTTTGTGTTGCTGCCTGTTGATACTGATTCAGCATAGCCTTACAGTGTCTCTGCATGTGTGTGTGTGAGGATGGCTGTGTCTTGTCTTCTGCGATTATTTGTAGATTCCACATCAGTAGAACACAAAAATCACACACACACACACACACACACACACACACACACACACACACACACACACACACACACGCACACACATGCTTTCACAGTGACCTTGAGATAGCATTTGCGCCACCCGCCTGTCTGGTTCATTGGTTCATTGATGCCTTAGACTGTGATTAGACGAGACATGCTACGGGGGGGGGCGGGGCCAACC
>JAOEHI010001919.1:0-12151 GCA_025447815.1 Percopsis transmontana
CACACACACACACACACACACACACACACACACACACACACACACACACACACACACACACACACACATACACACACCTCCTTCCACTCTAGCTGCATTCAGAATGGAGTTCAGATGATGGTAACAGCTAATTGCATTACCATTAATTTACTGTATGGCAGAGGACAGCTGTGCAAGTCAGTGATGTATTCAGTGATGTATGGCCCTTGCTACCAGCCCCCAAAAATGTAGCAGGCAGTGTGCGTATGTGTGGAAACTTAAGGCAACAAAATGACCACATTTACATGCACAGAAATCTAATTAGTGCCCCTTATTAGGACTATTATATGTGAATAATTTGGTTAGGCCATTTACATGCATTATAAAAAGTTAAGTTCTGGCTTCTAACTGATTATATTATATTGTTCTGCCTTGCCATAAGCTAAAAGCAAGATATATCAGTCTGTATTTCTGTTACCCACATTTAGTTTTCTGGTGGGATGGTTAGATGTAAATATAATATGGAAACATAGCAATTAGAAAAAAACTCCATAAATGTGGATTACTGTGTTTATTATGTCCAAATGCTATGTTACCATCATGTCTCAGACACAATGTCTAAATAAGTGGCTGTCTACAGACACAGGTGTTCACCTACTATAACCTCCACTAGGACATACAAAAACATAGATCATGCCTTGTGACCCTGTTTCTTAGATAATTTCACACCAGGGAGCCTGACATGACTTAAATACCTAGTTACAGCCTCAAGCCTTCAGTTTTACTGTAACCATATCTGAGATTATAGATGTGTGTTTACAAACCTACATAACAGTGAATGTTTGGGTGTGTGTGAGAGAGAGTACATTTGCATGATTAGGATCACGTTTGCCTGACTTTGTAACTGTGTGTGTATGTGAGAGAGATAGATTGTGCACGACATAATGCCTGTGTGTGTGTGTGTGTGTGTGTGTGTGTGTGTGTGTGTGTGTGTTTTCCCACAGTGTACAGCATCATGCCAAGCCCCTTGCGCCTGAAAGCCAGTCTGAGCAGGAAATTAGGTCATTGTAGATAAATCCTATCAAGTGTAATTATTTGCTAGCTCACTAGCAGCATCAACCTGTTTGAGCACTGATAACACAAATCATAACATTATGGATCAGAATGTAAATGCTGCATGCATTCGTTAATTTGACAAATATGATCCAAATTCCAAAAGTTGTGATGTTGACAGCAGTGCTGATTTTTCTTTTTTGTAGCTTCTAAAGTGGCAGTTATGGCTACATCTTTTGTAAACTTTAATATCTACATTGTAGATATTACATATCATATTACATTTATATTTCACTTTATGGACAATGGCCCTGAAATGGACTTTATTATGCCACAGACTGGAACACATAATCCTGATCTCAAACAAACTCCTGATCTCTTGTTCCGCTGTGCACATCAGTCTGGGGAACTCTCCATTCAAAACCGTTCAGAGGGCCACAGGCCAATCAGCATGCAGGTGTGTAGTTCAACAAATAAGTACCTGTGTTTGGAAATCCCTACGTGTGTCTTGTTCTGATTCAGTGAAGGCGGTCCAGCTGTCTGCTAGCGCCTGTGTTTGAAAATGATGGTAAAATGTTTGCTGTTCTGATTTATTTTAAGGTGGTCCAATCACCTGCTAAGGTCTTCTGTTGACAACTATTGGCACTGCCTGTATCCTCAATGGTTTTGAATTATTCAACGTCTTTATTCAAAGCAATCAATACCGTAACAAATGTGTAAGTTATAGTTAATATTAATATACAGTATATTATGCATATTAAAGCTTTGACACAGCAGAGAATTTTTCAGGTTAGAAAGATATCCTCTTTCTTAAAGCAATAAAGCCCACTGCCAGAGTGCCAGTAGCCAAGTACCAGGATGTACTACCATTCAAACAACACACCAGGGACACTATATCGGTATACTTCACACTATCAACTATGCCTTGTATATAATCATGCATTACAAAGAGACACGTCTCTGTCTAATGATTCCCTATAGACGTCATAGTTCACAGTTGAAGGACTCAGAAGCGAAAGGTGGCGTAAAATGTGTGATTTAGACCGTCTCAGGAGGACTACATGACCTTTGAAAACATCATCCTTTATATGACTCGTTCCTTGGCTGGCACATGTGCACGTACATGTATGTGTGCGTGGGATATGCGGGCATTGGCACACACAGCAAGAGAACGAGGAAACAAGACAAACAATTGACAAGCAAACACACACAAAGCACTGAATCTATTTGCATGACTTTGATGTCCTTCCAAGGCCCTCTAGAGAGAAGCATAGCCCAGGGAGTAAATTGAAATGGCTAATCACTCTAACTAGGCTAAGGTGTAGAATAATCTTATTTATTTTTTTACTTTTATTCAGCTCATCATTGCTGAATAATCTGCTTCAAACCAATTGATGGGATTTATGTAATTGTGTGTGTGTTAGGGCTGTGCTAAAAAATCGATATAGCAATATATCGCGACATTTATTTTCATATACTGTAGTATATTGACATTATCGATATACTACATCGATATACTACATTCCAGCTCAAAAATCGATTCTTTAAAAAATATATTTTTGTATTTTTTGTATTTTTATTTTTGTAAGATTCTCATTTTTAACGGTGTGTGAACTACAACTACTAGATGTCGCGGTAAGGTTAGTTGCCTAGAATTGACCGCCCCCATTTCTGGTAGAGTGAAAACATGACAGGCGCAGCTGACAAAATTACAGCAGCTCCTTTAAAATATAAAGCCGATGTGTGGTATTTCAGCACTGTCACGATCGCACCTGCTGGGCATTAGCTGCGCACCTGCTGGGCATTAGCGCCGCACAGGTGTATTAGATTTTAATCATTAGTATGTCTATTTAAGTTCCCCGACAGCCTTAGGTGCTGTCGGTCATTGTTTGGTGTGTCCTTATGTGGGACCCCAGGTAACCTCGCGTGGACTTTATGTTTATTTCTGCCTGTACAGTGGTTTTTGTTTCTATTAAATACGAGCATAGCTTGTTTCATCCTTTTTCGCTGCTCCTGCGTCTCTGTTCCGGCTCGCGCCTACACTCTCCACCCACGCCCGTTACAAGCTCTCTTTTTACATTTTCAGTGAACTATGTGGAATATCGCAATATGTATTGTATCGCAATGTATCATGATGTAATCGTGTCGTGACCCATGTATCGTGATATGTATCGTATTGTGAGGTCCTTGCCAATACCCAGCCCTAGTGTATGTGTGTGTGTGTGGGTGTCTGTACCTGATCATGGCCCTGCCTGTGTACAATAGAAGACTACTAACTACATGAGATCTAGAGCAAGTCTGATAAATGCAATGTCCAATATTGTTTTTATTAAAACAGTGCCATGTCTCAAAAATGGTTATGCCTACCTCATAAATCCGGCTTTATCTTGTATAAGCTAACATCATGTAAATGCTTTGTATAGGCAGCCATGATGAAATGCTTTGAGAATGCATTCCATAATGCATTTCACTTGCTGCTCGAAGACAGTTTTGGTTGTGTGGGGGTCATCTTTATGCATCTTTATGAAATCAACGCTGACTCCCCAAAGGTTCCTAAATCTACTCATTAACATGTGTTGTGTCATTAAAGAGCCACCCTCTACGGGAATGCATTCTCCACACCCCCATGTCATAAAAGCAGAGTGACTTTAGCTTAATGTGTTGGGTGGAGATGGTGTGTAGTTGCTTATCATATAACACATTCCCCATTATACTGTACTTTACACTGTACTTGTCCAACTAAAACTCTTTTAAAATATAGAGCAAAACAAGATATGGTGTACATGGTGAACTCCCCCGATTGCTTTACAAGCTCCAAATTGCTGCCCCAGCTCACTGCCAGTGACTGATACTGTATGTAAAAGGTACTATAGTATTTGTTTAGGGACTAAATACACCCCAACACAGTACCTGACAAGGAAACGCTTGGCTTTGTGTATATTGAAGTCGGCCGTGTGCAGGGCTGAACAGGGGCCATTGACAGCAAGGCGATGACGAGGTGGAGTTTTTATGAAAGTAGGCTAAATAAGTGTATGAGATTACGAGCCTATGACCACGCCACACCTCGGAGTTTCGAACCAATGCTTGTTTCAAAGACAAGGAGAATTCCAGACACAAAGTAAAACGTTTGCAGTGTCCTAACGTTTACAGGTGTGTGTCCATTGTATTACATGGTTCTCCTCTTTAGTGTAGTCAGTGCCCTCATGAGAAGGTGAAGTTGGGCAGTCTTGCTAAACAATCCTTGAATAATAAAAAACTTCCTGCCTAAGGGGAGCCTTACTTACTGGCTTTATGGCTAAACGCTACACTCCAACTACAGCTACAACTTGAGGGATGAAGGATAAAAAAATACAAAAAAAGAAGTATTATTTGCTGCACAAGAAAGTTGCTTATACAGCATTCAATACATCTTTAGTCTACGAATAAAATGGCATTATCATAATGAAAATATATAGCTATAAAGATAAAATTGTCTTCATGCGATCAATGTATTAAAACATAGTATCTAAGCGGAGAGTTCTCAGGCATGATTTCCCTTGAAAATTCCCTTCTAGATCAAAGTAAACTGCTGAGTCATATATCAGAGGCTGCTGGGAGAAGACATAATGAAATCTGCTGACAAAACCACCTTACACAAACTTAAAGAACCTTGTTCTGATTGATATGACAGGTAATTCAACAATGACATATTTATAGAAAATATAACGTAGAGGGCCGTAAAACACAACACACAGAGTGATTATCTGTTCTTTTCCCTCATATCCACAAGAAATACAATGCATCTTATACTTCGCCGTTTCTTTTAAGAGCTACAGAAATGAACTTCATAATTGTCCAATGCAAGTTGAAGCAAACTATTCAACAACACAGCAGTGAAGAAGTCTCACATCATTTACAAAGCAACATGACAATGTGTGATAAATATATTGTCAATTCAGGCCATTGACAATTTATTGACTTGAATGGCTTCTGTTAAGTGCTAAAATCTTCAGGTATCATGTGATAGTCACACACATTTTGTGGAGTTTCCAGTTAAATTAAAGTAACTGCTAACCTGTTTACTTACTGTTACATTTCCCCCAGCGGGATCCTTTTTCCAATAATGACAGCGTCTTTTACAAAAGCACTTTTTTACAACTTTAGAAAGTCACTACAGAACAAATCAGAGAGTGAAATTATTGCGAAAATAGATAAGAAGTATCTCAGAGCTAGAGCTGGCCAATATAGCTAAAAATTATATCACAATAACATTTCTATGTCATAGAATATCGATATTTATAACAATATATATATACTGTATATATATATACACTGTATATAGCTGCCACATTGCCACATGCATGCAGGTCAATGTAACTTCAATAACGGACAGTTTGTACTGGAGGGTCAAAACAATGGGTTTCAACTAAAGCCAACACTGAGCTAGGGAGGAAATGGGTGGTCCCGGGGAGTGCGTCTTCGACGTGCATCGGCCCACTGCTAGTGTCAGGAGGGCTGGGTTTCCATGGTGCCTGCTGATCAATAAATTGTAAAATAATTGACCTGCATCAAGCCACATTTGTGTGTTTAAATAGCTACTTAACAGAGGCCCCTGGTCTTTGCTTGTGCAGACCAAGAAGGAGCAGCATCCCTGGTGCACACAGCTCTACCACCTAATGGCCAGCATGTGGGTGGAGGGCAGCTTGTTTTCCTGGGAGATGAATGGTGGCCGAGATGGGCTCAGGCAGATGCCACTAACCGAGGAGATTCATTACCCCCTCCCCCTGCACTACGGGCCCTCATTACGGCTACATCTCCCTCAGTAGGACGAGAGGGCCTCTGATGTCCCGCCCCCGCATTTGTCCCGTGCGCACAGCATTCCATTTCTCTGTCTCTCACACACACACACACACACACACACACACAACCATCTACAGACCTGAACAGGAACACACACACATACACCCCGCTAACTGTAATCTGAACAACACAAGTGCAACATGGCACCGACAGGAGCTTGAGGAACATGAGTGCACAGTGGAGTCGGTCATTCTGACCACGTGTCTCGCTGCTAAATCCAACGTTTTGCCAGATCACTGTGACGCTGTGTGTTAACCGCGCTGCCCAAACTGTCCCCCCGGAAACGTCTGTTTCCACGTACTCATGCTTGCTCCTAGAACATCCGGGACCGTTTTGAAACGGGTAAAAGTCTGACCATGTTCACTGTGTACGTTAAGCCTCATGTTAGCAAGAGGACAACCACTGTAGACAGCTTTATTCCTAACATGCTTTACGTGTAGTGCACAACAACAGCTGTAACAAGCAATTAGGACATTGTACTCCTGGCCAATGGGAAGTTTGCTTTTAGCAGAGATTAAAACAAAAACAAAAACCTTTCAAGCTCCCTGCATCATGCAAATTACCTATTTTTTTGGTTCCCACTCTTTAGCAACCATTTACTAAGCCTCTGGGTTAAACTGGGAGGTTAGCCCGCTAACAAGCGTATTGCCGTTTAAATCCATTTTAGACATCTCTGATGCTAGCATTACAGCATAGCTTTATAACGCTCCATTGGCTTAGTGTCACATTGGTACTTTAACGGGCAGTAATTACAATGAACAAGGCCTTAGAGAAGGACTTATAGTTCCGTCCTGAGATGGCTTGAGAAAGAGAGTGAAAAAGCGAGAGGCTACAGAATAATTAACAGAGCACAGCAAGAAAGACTAATTTTGAGTCAATTGTAGAAAAAGTTTTATTAGGAACAAATCAGCCTGTTTCATTACAGCTTTGAAATCAGGGACCATTCTTTTAACCACTGGAGTCAACTACCTTATATCCGTGTTTATTGCTTGTAAAAAACAAAATAGTGCACCTACAGTGGAAAAAAAAACTGAATAGAGCTCAAAAATAAATATATAATGAAATCTGCTTTAAAGGAACACTGCTCATTTGCGTCAGAACCTTATATTCACTCCCCAGCTCAATGTTTATATTTTGAAGCACAGCTGTGCTTATGATTACAATACTTTTTGTAATGCTGGTTTCAACCACAGGCAGTGAAAACATACACCCATCTTACACCTGGCCCAAGCCAAGGGAAGCATTCTTTCTTCCTACTTGGCAAATGCTCCATTGTAATAGCAATCCTCCAAGGTGCAAGAGCACGTGGCTTTCAAAGGGAATGGGGGATGACAAACTACTTTAAACTTTAGCCTGGGCATGTTAGCGGAGCATGCTAGCGGAGCATGCTAGCGGAGCATGCTAGCTTCTCCCTTCCGTCCTGGCTAGAGGCTGAGTTACAGTATAGCGGGCATGTAGCAGCGCTCCATGTATAATTCAGGACTTGTTACGCGGCACAAGAAAGGCATGCCAAGCAGCGCTCGTGGCAGAGGTGACATGTTGCCCTTTTTAGCCCAACTCACCCAAACCTCCCCACTGCGGTGGTGCCTTGGTGCCCTCAACCTGATATGTCCACGCTTGTACGCCAAAGCAGTTGTTTGTACCAATGGCCGCTGACACCATGATTAAATTTCAATTCCACACCAAGCAAAAAGGCTTGAAGGGGAGTTTGTGTAATGAATTCAGAAGACACACACACACACACGGAACTAACCTAATGAAAGGTCAGTGTTAGATTAGAAAAATAATTCTGCTACAAAGACGGGGATGTTCATTATTGTATTACTGGTGAAATCAGACAAAAACATTGTTGATTAATTGCGTACTTTTTCATGAAGTGGTAAATGTCAGTGATGTTATTACCGACTATCCAATTAGGTGTTTTGTCCTTAAAATGGAGCTGTGTGTTTTAAGATTTGTTCTGAAATGAGAAATTCCTCATTTGAATATTAAACAAAACCTTTCCAAGGAAAGGTAGCTATAAAATAATTAAATGCTTTTATTAAAGAATCACTTTATCATTATGAAATAGTATAATTAAATATTATCCAATCTTTGTAACATTAGCCAGAAAGATTTAAATAGACACATACAAAATGAAGTGTGACATCTGATTTATATTTACATCTACAGCATTTAGCAGACGCTTTTATCCAAAGCATACAAAGTACATTAGCCAAAAGCTGAATAGTGTCACAAATTTACTGGAGGATCCAGGTGGAGGCATGGAGACAGAAATACAGTTTAGATAAGATATTTACTTGAGGCAGAATCATGGTCGGGGTGTACAGGCAGGGTTTGGCAACAAGGAATATTCACTAGGGAAGAGGTACAAAAGCATAAGGCAGGAACTAGAAACTAAGACTGAATCGGCAACTGGAAACAGAGAAAACACCAAACAATGAACCACGATAGACTAGAGAACACAAATTAACCAGCAACAAATCAACAGAAACACCGGGTTTAAATAAAGTGGAGAACAGGTGAAAACAATAATTAAATCGACACAAAGCAATGAGGGAGACAGAAAACCCGGACCGGCACAACAGAACACGAACTGGAGGACTAGGCTAACTGGACGTGGAAATGCAAGGAGCAGTTCCCGAGATATTACAAATAGGGCATACATCTGTCATCGTCATCGTTAGCATTCCTGATGACAACAGCACGTCATCAGGGACAACTTAGTTAGTTAGACATTTCACACATTTTCAGGTGTATATGATCTACTATAAACACACATACATTATTCATGTATAATCTACACCGCATAAAAACGATGGCAGCTTTTCCAGTGGGGTAAAAAAAAACAACCTGCGAAGTCGCAAGCTATTGTCTCTAGCGCTTTGTAAGGGACACACGTTTCTGTCAGCCCTCACGATAATTGTGAAATAAACATCAACACTGCAGCAGCAGCCATGCGTGAATGGCCATGATTATTATGCAGCGAGGTGTGCCTATCTCTCCCGTCTTCAGCCATGTCCAGTGAGTGTCTGTGTGGCAGATGGCTGTCTCACAGACACTCTATATCAAATCCACAGTGAATGACCCCCCCCATCCCCGGCATATACAGAGTGTTTGTGTGAGACGTGGTGTGAGACCCATATCTCGTGTTCTGGAGAATGATATTCAGTTCACCGAGATATCTCGCTCATGCAGGCCCCATTGAGTGTGCTTTGTCCCCCCCTTTCCCCCCCCGTGAAACACATATACACAGCCAACAACACCATCGCAGCAACAGCTGACACCAAATTGATATAGCCGGGAGCAGCTAGTTACCGTGGCATCTAGCTATGAGATAGAGGTCACCGTCGCCAAAGGAGGGGTTGAGAGATGGACGGATAGGAAATGCCCTGACAGTAAATTACCTGGCGGATCCATATTCCAGGAGCCAGACGCTATGTATCACTAATATGGCTTATTAACCTTAGGACCCGTGCAAAGGAAACATGATGCCGAACAGCTCTGTTCGGCAGGCAGAAATGGCACGCCACCACGCTTTGTTTGCGTCCCTTTATTTTGCTGCAGCGTGTTTATTCATGGCGTGCCAACGTGACACCGTAGGAATCGGTGTCACGTGAAGATGCCGTATACTGCTATGCCTACACATTAGGGAAACCTCTTGTGGAATACCGAAAATGTCCACGGAGAATATATTTCAGTATTCTGTCTTCAGTGTCGGATGCTTCCATTTGAAAACGGCAATCGGCGTGACTTCCAAATATTAGACAAACCACTCTGTTGGCTATCTTGAACAGACACTCACTCTAGTGGGGCCGGGGCCACAATTCCGGCAGCCAGTGTTAATGTCGAGAATCATCCATGTGTTTCTCTGGCTGTTTTAGCGGGCCGTGCCGAGGGAGAAAGTTCACCACTTTCTGCCTCCAATTTATTTAGAGGCGGCTCTACTTTTTCTCCGGATGTGCTTTTAGTATCTGGGTACTGAAGGAGCGCTTTGACGGCGAGCTCTTTTCACAGAGCAGACTGCCAGGTAATAGCTCCTCTAATTGCTCGGCTGTCTTTTTCCATATTCCCCCCAAAATAGCCCCTGACACGGGCAGCGGTGACCCCTCAATGGGGGAGGACTGCAGACGACAGCACCTGTATCATCACCTCATTAACCTGGCATCTGGGTGGCAGCTAATCTGACGCTCTTTTAAAGATGTTCCCTGGCGCCCTTGTTCTCCTTTTGTCTTTGTCTCTGGCAGTGCTGGCTTTTTAATCCCTCTTTTTTGTCCTCCTCCATTGTTCTTTCACTTTCACCGTGGCCCCACGCATGCCATGGAGGCAAATTGCTTATCTCTGACATAATGGTGCTATTTTTGCCCGTGAAAGCGCGTTAAAACAAAATGGCAGCGAGGTCGCCCGTGTGGTGCCGGGACAATGGGGAGTGTCGGGGCGCCAGGGGGAAATAGATCACGGGCCCCTGACACTCCCAGATTGCACGCAGGGTGAAAGACATAAAAAAGATGAGGCTAAAAGGAGGCATGCATTAGCTTTACACCCTCAGGGAAAGGTGTGTGGCCGCGTGTTTGTGTTTATAACGGCGTGGGTGTGTCTTTTTAAGTGTGTGTTTGCATTTGCAATTGTGTGTTTGTCTGTGAGTGTGCGTGCGTGCGTGCGTGCACGTGTGTGTGTGTGCGTGCGTGTGTGCGTGCGTGCGTGCGTGCAGGTGTGTGCTCTGGAAAGGAGGGCTGAACATAAAAGCGAGCAGTCGAGGTTTGATGTGATAATGAAGCCCCCTCTTCACTTTTCATCTGCCTGCTCTTTCATCCCAACCACTCACTTGTGCCTATTTGTCCAACAAATGTCAGGGTAGGCCTACACAGCAGAAATAACCTTTGCCCCCCCAACATTTGATCTTGTTTCTCTCAGCCATCATATTACCATGGGAACCGTTTTTGTACAGAGATGGTAACGCAGACGTAGTGACGATTTTGTGTCACCTCGGCACGTTTGCTAATTTCCCGGTCGCCATGACATCGCTTGCGCCGTAAAGAGCGTGGGGGCGCAGTAAAGGGCGTGTCAATCAAAATCAGGTGGCGGAGCGCCAGTTTGGTGTCAAATAAAACCAAATATTGCGCAGGCGTTGCGTGTGGTAGTTTCCGGGCTTTAGACGGTGCACTAAGCCCAGACCTATCCATAATCACAATCTTTTTAGGAACTTTATAGGAACTATGGAATTCATAATAATTCATAATTCATAATTCATAATTGTCGGTAGGCCCTGACAGCAATGCAGGCTGAAGCTGTACCTCTCCCGGATAGCCATTGTGCTGCTGTTTAAGGGAAACAGAGGAGATGCTTTGATCGGCCATAACTGAAGACAGCCCCCACCACTCGTACTGATGCCAAAATCAGCAAGAAAGTATTGGCCACACCTTCGATCGACTGGCGCCGCGAACCTGCTCCCTGCGTCTGCGCTTGATGGGTAAACTAGGGCCCTCAGTCTATCAGAGCAGCGGAGAGCTCCCAGCCTCGAGTGTTGGGGGGGGGGAGGGAAGACAGCCGGAGCGTTTAGCTGTACGGGAAGATTTGCCGGCTTGTGAACCCGTAAACCTGCAATTACAAACGCTAACGGCTTTAGCGCAGGCCGCCTGCAGGCCGCGGTTCCCCTCCAGCCCCCCGCGAGTTAAGCTGCACGCGCAGCCGAGCGTGACCGCGGAAGGTAATTGCACAAGAGCGGCATGTGCGGTATCGTTGCGGGGGGGGGGGGGGGGCAGATGGATGGCGGAGGTGGAGTTCTGCTTGAAATTCACAAAATTCTAATCCAGCGCGTATATATTTCCATATTTCCTTATTTGTCCCTTTGTGCGCTCCGAGCATCCACCATCCCTTGCATAACATGTTTATCCTAATAATAACTACACACCCACTGTATTGCAAGATGTGCCGTCCGCACACGCTGTCACCGCACAAACACACACACAAAACCGCTGCCTTGACAACCCCCAATCAGGTCTGCTGTTAAGAGGCATGCCAGCTCCGCTGTAGATAAGGTTGTCAGTGAATTGCTCCGTTTGCAGCGAGCAGCTGGTAAATGGACTGGTTAGGAGGCTTGTGAGTAGGGCAGCCCCTCTCCATAATGAATCAGTGTATTTACTTAAAGCACTGTGCTCCTCTAAAACAACCATAGTCAATCGCTCATTCTTCTCCACAGCCAGCCCCCGCCGGGGGGGGGGGGGGGGGGGGGGGGGGGGGGGGGGGGGGGGGGGGGGGGGGGGGGGGGGGGGGGGGGGGG
>JAOEHI010001920.1:0-12150 GCA_025447815.1 Percopsis transmontana
CTTGCCCATTTTTCCTGCTCCTAACACATCAACTTTGAGGACAAAATGTTCACTTGCTGCCTAATATATCCCACCCACTGACAGGTGCCATGATTACGAGATTATCAGCGTTATTCACTTCACCTCTCATTGGTCCTAATGTTATTGCTGAAAGGTGTATATAGGCTTGCACCCTGTTCCATCCTTTTCCTTACAGCCGCCCCCATTTTCGTGTACAGTTGTGCTTTAAAGCATAAACAGTGAGCTGAGGCAGAAATGTAAGGGTTCTGGGGGAGTTATAACACAATCGAGGACAATACCATTAACAGGGCTCCATGCAATAACATTCACAGCCTCTCTCTATTATGGACTGCTGTAATGCTGATGACCTCTCAGACTGCTCCACATTTCAGTGATGGCGCTCAACCCCTGCATAGGCAGACCCTAATGACATCATGCTGCCAGCACAATGCAGCCAGCGCGAGCCTGCTGAATAATGAATGAAAGCAGTATGTGAGGTCATCACAAAAAGGCAGTGCTTTCTGAGAGTTCGGCAGCAGAGACGAGATCCAGTCTGAAACCAAGTCTGTATGAGTAGCCACACTACTGACAGTCATGACTCACTTTGTGATTAGAATAGTTCCTACAACGTGGTATTAATCAGTAAGCTGGCTGTGTCACTTTCTCAATGCACTGCCACTGAATTACTTGGTGTCCAGCTCTGGAAAAAGTAACATACAGATAATAATGGTAGAGTCCGTTGTCAGGATGGCCTGATCTCATCGACTGATCTAAGCCCACACACCTTCATCTGCATGATGCACTGTCAACCACGGTCGTAAACAAATAGCTCAACGCAGTATGACTCGCCACCATGTTACCCAACACAACAACATGTTTGCTTTGGGCTTCGCTCTCTTTAAGCATCTCCAAGCTTTAGGATTCAAATCATATTCCGTCATCTTGTTTCTTCAACACGATAACTACAGCATTCTACTACAAATGGTCTCTTTTTATGTAATGCTTTCCAGATGTTTAAACCTCATTTTTGTAGATGTAATTATATAATTAAACACAGATTAGCATAGTTTCATATCACTTTACAGACACACACATAAAAGAGCAGGCCAGTTGTGTTCATGCAGTATACGTTCATCTTTTACGCCCGTCACACAGTAAGACAGGCAACATTTGACAGGGTTGGTCTAATCTAACATTCCCCTAGGCAACAATCTCATACAACTAGGCTGTTGTTGACGTTTAAAAAAAACTCCTGCAGCTCCACCTAAGAATCACCTGCTTGCCAATTGCTCTCATAGCTGGTTAATGATTACACAGAGCGAAACCTGGTAGAACAAACACCCACGCGCGGCTATCAGCCCTGACCCAACAGCAGTGCTGCTGTTACCTTCTAAGCGTTGTAAACACAACCTGGTACGTCTATAGGCTAGGAGGATGTATGCTAAAGTTCATCCATTTATTTCTTAAAAGATCTGTACGTACAGAAGAGATAACTGAATGTTCTGAAAGAAGTAAACCTGTATTGATACTGCTTGTAATGGTATGTATGCAAGTCTCTTTTCCTTAAAAGTACACTCCTCAATAGCATTATAGTGCCCACAGAACAAACTTTTCGCCCCAGCTCACCATTTGTGTTTGATACACAACACTGCACAAAAATGTGGATGGCTATGGGGGGAGGGGTAGAGAACAGTGTGAACCTAGGAGCTCCATAAGGGGAGTGGTAAAGTAGAGAGGAATGTGAGTAACATTGAAGTCACAAGGGACTCACGCTTTCTGAGTTTCAAATCAAAACTTTCAAAATTTTCAAAAAAGGCTAGTTTCAACCACACCACCTAAAATATGCTGTGTGAACACAGAATACATATGGACAGCTGGTGCTAGCTGGATTATTATATAATATACACATCTGTATAAGTAAACACAGTCCAGAGACAGGAATACAAAAATAGCAGAAAAGGCACAATAGTAATATGCTGAGTTTAGGTCAATTTCATAGTTCCTCATTGACAACTGTCATAAAAAATACAGGCAGATCTTTATGAACTTTAAACTCATAAAAGGCAAACGAGGCGAACTCAAGATTGTCAAACGAAAAATATACACTGTCCAGTTTCTCTTTACAATGCAAAAATCAAGTTTTGGTGAGACTCCCTCCTCGTATATTTAATCTGCAATAACCTTTAGGACAGGTGACTAATTTGCATTAACTACTGTACTTTATCAAAACAGATGAAGCATACTTTGTCATTTTTACATTTGTCACAGTGGATATGTCAATGTTTGATTCAAAAAGCAATACTTTGAACCTTCCCCACAGATTTAGCATGGAACAAAATCCAATCTGGGTCATTTGAGGTCAGAAAAATCTAATTTTTTCCCCACACACAAATCCTGATTAAGTCCAGTGTAAGCCTGTGGGGCCTGTCGTTTGTCTCTTACCCATTCCTCAACGTCTCGGCCCTCGGGGGCCAACCCAGCTGTAAGAGGCTCTTCCCAGTAGATATTGGGTTTTCCGTAGCGCCAGATCTTGCCTCGTGTTTTATGTGCGAAGAAAGCAGCAACGGACAAGGCAATGACAACCAGGAATCCACACACCATGGCAACACCCTGGAAAAGCAAGACCACAAAAGAACGACAGTTTGGAATGTTCCTAACTAAACAGGAAAGAAGCCAAAGAACTAAGATAAGTCTTGTTTACAGAGGCATACAATTGTCTCAACAAATAGAAAAAGATGAGTTATCAATCTAAAAATTAACAGGGACTCTCAAACTGTACTGTAACTCAAATCTTTACAGTAATTCAACAGCACAACACTGCAAACCTCTTGTGGGTCCACGAAGCAGTAGTGGTAGAGGTACTGGTTGTACATCGGGAACCCCCCCACTCCGCCCATCTGGGAGTAGCTGGTCTGGTAGAGGTTCTGGCACATCATAAGCATGGGGTTGTACATCATACTAGAGGAGCTCTGGGCCATGGGGTTAACTCCGACAATGTAGACGATGTTTATGATGCCCTGCGAAGGAAGTAGATTTAGAGTTTAACAAATGTCCTCCTCCTCTTGTTCCTGAGTAGGTAGGGGCCACGATAGCCTAGCATTATTGGAGGTCTTCTCCAAGCTTCTTCTTCTTCTTTGAACTGAGATAAGCATGATGGCTTAACCCTAACTGTAGGTAATTTAGCTAACATATCCAAAGAGACTTACAATGAGTGAAATTACAATATTTTAGGGGTTAGGCATCTTGTTCATGGATGCTTACAGGTAGGCCAACTCTGGAGCTCAAACCCATGACCTTCAGGATGGGAGTCCAACACCCAGACCACTAGACTATCCTACCCCCCAATAATGAATGTAGAAGGACCACAGAACAGAAGAGCTTCCTTCCGGTTTACCTGGACAAAAGCCATGATTATGGCGGTTACCATGACGCCCAGGTAGAACTTTCTGCTGCGGAAGGTCTTGGTTTTGGAGAAGCTGGCGATGAAGAACCCCAGCGTCACGATGAAGTTAATGGCTGCCATGGCGATCATGGACGCCTTGGCCGAGTAGGGGGTCGGGTAGGAGTTGTAGTAGCCGCCATATCCCCCACCGTACCCTCCGTAGCCACCACCGTAGCCGCCGCCGTAGCCCGAGCCGAAACTTCCTCCCGTATAGCCGGTGCCGTAGCCCATGCCGCCGCCGTAGGACCCCATACCGTAGCCGTACTGCATGTCCCACATGAGGGTGGAGGCCACGCAGGCGAATATGCCCACGCACAACACGATGACCACCCCCATCATGGCCTTGATGATCCCGGGGGGAGACAGCCACTTGTAGAAGTGCTGAGGCTTGTCCTCAACGTAGTAGGAGCCCGGGGGAGGCGGGTAAGGGTCGTATTCGCTCCGAGGGTCCTGGAAGCTGCCCGGCGGGCCGTAGCCGTTGTTGGACGGCGGGGTATAGGGGGGGGAGTAGACGGGCGGGCTGTCGTAGTGCTGCTTGTCAAACATCTCTCACGGACGGGCACTGTCCTGGAAAACTGAGAAATAATGACAGTTGGCCTGGTAAACTCTGGATGCAAAGAGAGGAGAGTGCAGTGTGGAAAGTAAGGAATGAAGGTCAGGAGCTGTTCTTGGGATTGGTGTGAGTAATGTGGTGAGATAAGAGGGCCAGGCGTGGGCGTGGCCGTGGCCGGTGAAAAGGTATAGTTACAGAATGTTTACTATTTTCCACTTCCAAACAGGTGTGTGTATGTGTGACGTACAGTATATTGCAATGATAACCTGCCATGTTTGTTGCATTTTCTCTGTCTCACTCAGGCTTGGTGCACCACTTCAGCACTGAAACACTACAAAGCAATGACCTTAACTGTGAGTTCTCTAAACCAGCAAAGTCAAGCCGTGTGGAGACATCCGTACCAGGACTCACAGGGCAGACCAACAATGCAGCCCATTTTGCTGCTCCGCTCATGGCCTGTGGGAGTTTCTCTCCTGCCCCATGTTGTCCAGCCAGAATTTGTTCACATCCTGCCCTCCGGCAAAAAAAAAAAATGTACTTTTGTGTTCGTTATTAATCTTGCGCTGATACTCTAAGTGCGTAGTGTAAACTTCCCTAACAATGGCCATTCTTCTACAGTGCCACAAAAGGGAGGCGGGCTGGCAACAATTTGGAGTGAATGTTGGAGTGAAAAAGGAAGATTTGCAGAGTTTGTCACCTACAAGATCACCTACATCAGGCTACAAACTAGAGAAAGGTGTATTATAAACACTGTCATTAATTTGTCATTTTCTACACCAACTCAGTGTACGACGTAGATATTCTTGTACTCAAATAGGCAGTTCATAAGCACACTGGAGAACAATACAGTAAGAAAATCCCTTATCAAGGCTTTGGTGGGAGGAACTGAACTCCCAAATCGTTACGCTACGTTTTTCCACATATACCGCACTGGTTTTGATAACAAAAACAACACATAATATTTAGCTAAAATGTAGCTAATAGATAGAGGTACAGTAACTAAAGCACAGGCAGTGCTGCCATTTGACTGGACTGAGGGGAAGCAATCCCCTGCAGACTGTACCCATCTTCGCTCCCCCCACCCCAGGCGGCTGCCGCCAACCCAACTAGGACCCCCCACACCCCCTGATGTCCAGACAAGCCCTTGCTCTGCCTGTTGTGTACCTCACATGGGGATAATAACTCTCGTCCCAAAGAATGCCCCTGGCACACACAGTACAGCAGGGGGCGGGGCCGGGGGGGGGAGGCGGTATCTTAGACACCCTCGCCCCCCTCCCTACAATCCCCTATGGCTCACTAACTCCCTAACCCCCCCATCATCGCTGCTGGCTTGACTTCTTGTCTTTGTTTTCGGGGAGACTGCGCGACCCAGGAACAGTGTTGCCATAGAATCGGGCAGGGGGTGGGGGGAGATTGGGGCACTGTCCAGAGAGGATCAAACAAGAGCTCCTCTGTGTACAGCGAATAAAGGGAGGAAGGTAGAGAAAGAGAGTGTCAGGTGTCTTCTGAAGGGGACAGGGTCTTCACTGATGAGTGACAGGCTGTTCCACCTGCCTGTAAACGCCCTCCATCTTCAGGCACATTTAAAAGGAATGTCTGCCTCTGAAAACTACTTCAAACATTGTTATCCTGGCTGAGATGCTACAGCTTTGTGTTGTACCTATAGTTTCAAATGGAGAATTGTTCAGCAGTACCAATGCTAGCACTCCAAGGCAAGTAAAGCCAGTTGTGGCTCTGAAAGTTGGCTTACAATCCTCTTTTCCAGGCTGGGTAAAATGAGAGTCTTTCTGCCACAGTCATAGGTCAGGTCAGACACCCACATCTCCCTCCCTGACATCCAGAACAACACAGAACTTCTATCATCTGCTACTTATCACGGAATTCCAAACCAGCAGTCACATGTGTCTCACTTCTGTCAAAAACAATTGACCCCATGCTTCATGTAGGCAGAGCCCCCATACACAGCTATGTCTCAATGCCAAAAAAAACATCACATCACTGTCTAATACATGTCAAATATGTACAATTCTATACCAGCCATAATTAGGTGTTTCTCCAATGGGGTACTTATAGGTACTACAGGGGGTATATAAGAAGAAATCATAAAAATATGAATGACAACTTCCATATGAATGGGTCTATAAAGAGAGAAGTGAATTGTTGCTTTATAAATTACTGCAGCCATCAAATTGTCTCAGTCAACACTTATTCATTAGTACTGTTGTGCATGGATGTATGATTTTACAGTATTTTAACCACCTGTAATACTTTTGTTACATCATCAAATCATTTTGTTGGGGGTACTCAATGGGTACTTTCTAGGTATTTTCCAAGAGGGCTTGGAAATAACTCAAAGCATGTACCAAAGGTTTAAGAACCACTGCTGAAGGCTTTTGTACAGTAGGCCATACATAGGCTACTGTGTATACGCCTGTTCTATGTAGGCTTGTATGTATACCTATTTTATCTATTTTGCCAGTAATACTAATTCGGTTAAAACACATTTTATAAAAAATGCCCTTTAAAAAGCATCAGGCAGGTTCTGATGGGTTATATTCGGATTCTTTTAAAACAATCTCAACCCCAGCTACCGAAACGTAAGCCTAAGTAAATCATTGAAATCCACTAATTTTAGTAAACTAAAATAAGGCATGGGCTGAACACCTGAATCCTATAGCCTTAGCTACTGTAGCCTACACCACATTAGCCTACTGTTTTTGAACCGAACTTTTGGACCTTAAATGGCATCGATTTACTAGTGTGTGCAAAAATACACTTCTGCGGGTCTATCTTTCCTGATGTAAAAGCCAAATAATCGGCTTTATTACAAATTTTGTTTACCTATTTCGAGAGATTTAAACAGCCCAGCTGTCTTACCTGAAAGTAGGCTGCGGGGGGAAAAAATACAACCCGTCCCGTTCCCGTTTCTCGTCGACGATTATTTCACCTGCGGATAGGTTTAAATAAAAACAACCAGGAAAAGGTTCATCAAACTATTAACAAATGATTCCTCCGATTAAATTTATTTCTGAGTCTAGAGTGAAGAGCTAAGCCTACTACTTGAAACTTCTCTTTCAAGTGATTTCTCCCGGAGATACAACGGAATCTCCAGAACTCTGAACAAGTGCTTTGTTCCGCTAGGAGGATGATAGCCTGTAGCCTACCCTGTACCAGCCCCTGTGCAGTGTGCACTGTAGGAGGTAACAAAACACTAATAATACTACACTCACAACGGATAAAAATGGTAGCCTACTATTTCTCAACAGGTGAATACCGATGAACACTGAAACAAAACAATATAGTCTATTCTTTCTAATCTCTGTTTATTTATAGAGGATTATAGCTGACATTGTTATTTTAAAAGGCTATAGTGCCCTCATCTGGGTTGTGCCAGTTCATTCACAAATAACTGATTTCTGAATGAAAAATGATCAGTTGAACAAACGTATTATTCCTCTATATTGTTTTTTTTAATTTTTTATGTAGGCTATAGGATATATTTTCCAAATCTGATGTAATTTTTTATTATATTATAAGCTGATTATAATCATCAGTAATCATACAGTACAGTACACAATTACAGTCAAATGCAACATGCTTTTTGTAGCAAGGATGAAAAGGATGAAAAGGATTAACAAATATCCAGAATGTATTACTGTATAAATCTATCCCAAAATGTATTCCCTTGAGCCTGGACAGCAGATGTTTTAATTTTCAAATTTCATTTTCTCAACCTTGGTCACATTGTGCTGCGTGTATTATGTGTAGTTTTTCTCCCACCAATAACCAAAAAGGTTGGCCAATATAATAACCATAGCCCACATACAGGCATTATAGGCTTACCTTTATTGTGCCGGTGTGTGCCCTAAACATATTTTTCTGAGTTGATTGCATTATCTTACAGTAAACATAGAATATAAAAAGTAAAATCAATAATTATATTATACAATATATTCTATTTAATAGCAAAAGTTACTGTATCTACTCCACAATGTGCAATAAATGTTTGGACAGTCATTCAGACACGTGTTCATATTTCCACCTATGCCAGAAGTTAATGGACAATTAGAACTCGAAATGATATGAAATAACTACATCTACTTAAGTGACGTTACTCAATAAATAAGACTTTTTTACGCCTCAAAATCCTAAAATATAGGACACGTTTTATTAAAAGAAAGTGTGCGTAGTTTCCCTTAAAGTGACCCTAAAGACACACATTTCAAACCTAATTTCTCCATATTCTGATTGGCCAGATGAGAATTGAGGAAAGAGAAACAGCTGACACTACAGCTATGCCCCTGTTATCACCATGTGATAGAACCAAACAGTCTGGACAAGCATGCCTCTGTGCTGAAACATAATGAAACTGGAAGGAGAATATTGTGTTCTCAGATTCTTAGGGGGAGAAAACCACAATTGAGAAGTGAGAGGTAAAAGAAAGTGGCTAGAGTGCAGAATGGGGTTTAAATCCCTCAAAGCAACTGTGGCGTCCCTGCCCCTGCCCTGTACGGTTAAGTTTTTTTTCTGTTGCAGGTCTTGGCTGGGGCCTGGCTGATTGTGGATTGGGTTAGTGTATAGTGTATTGTTAGTGTATATACACTGCTCACATTTTTTTAGGGAACACTGAAATCACACAGTAAACAATTGAAATCACAGGCTGTTTCAGCTTGCGTGAATTTCATCCGGGCAACTCATGATGTGACTTAGTGGTGTGTATGGCCCCCACGTGCCTGTATGCACTCCCTACAACATCTGGGCATGCTCCTGATGAGACGATGGATGGTGCCCTGGGGGATCTCCTCCCAGACGTGGATCAGGGCATCAGTGAGCTCCTGGACAGTCTGTGGCTCTGCTTGGTGGCTTCAGAGGCACCGGTACATAACATCCCATAGGTTCTCAATTAGATTCAGGTCTGAGGAACGTGAGGGCCAGTGAATGGCATCAATGCCCGTGAGAATGGGGCGCCTATATGGCGGACCTGCCAATTCTGGTGTTTTCTGGCGAATATCAATCGAGCTGCACGGTGCTGGGATGTGAGCACAGGTCCCACTAGAGGACGTTGGGCCCTCATGCCACCCTCATGGAGTCTGTTTCTGACAGAAACATGCCCGCCAGTAGCCCGCTGGAGGTCATTTTGTAGGGCTCTGGCAATACTACTCCTGTTTATTCTCCACAAAGGAGCAGATAGCGGTCCTGCTGCTGGGTTGATGCCCTTCTACTGGGTTGATGCCCTTCTACGGCCCTGTCCAGCTCTCCTCTTGTAACGGCCCGTCTCCTAGTATCTCCTTCATCTGTAAAGAATTTTTTTGTAGTCACAATGTATTTTGCATATTCATTATGGATATCTGAAATGGTTTCATTTTAGATATTTGAAATTAAAACTATGACTAGTAACAATTGATTGTAGATATCTGAAATGGGGTTTTCCGAAAATTCTATTGCAGATATCAAGCATGTTCATTCTGAATATATGCAATGCCGTTTTGGATATCTGAAATTGAAAGCTCAATACACATTATGCTGCCCTTGCTTTGCGTTCTCTTGAGCAAAACTAGACAGCCAGCTAACACTGGAAAGTCCTCCAATAAACACACATGGCTCGACTTTTCTTGTATTTTACTGAAGTTGTTTTCTCTTTTTGTAAAGCTGAAATATTACAGAGATAAGCAAATGAATCAGCACCCAAACATTAACATATGCATATAAAAAATAAGTATTATAGCCTACACATTACTATGTTATTCACAAAGTTTAAAGCAAGCACTGTACTGTACGACAAAACACAGCTCAACTACCACAACTAACGCTACAAAGAAAATCGGAGCTAGCTACTGCTATAAGTGCAAGCTAGTATGGAGTGCATGCTTGACCAAAATTATAGAAAAGTCTCTAACATGACATGTCCTAAAAATGTGAGTGTTTGATAATAATTTTCACATCACTTACAGACAAATAGTCTCCAAGGCAGAAGCGTATCAGAAATACATTAATCAGAAACATGAATCCAGCACTGTCTGTCTTTTCTGTCTGTGTTCAACTGAAGTGTACTTCACTGAATAATCTCTTCTGACCAGTAGAGGGCAACACCCAGCATAAACCAATGCAATTTAACACAATGTTTTAACTTAATAATGTGTTTAACTTAAGCTCACTTTAAAACTTATGTAACTAACAACTAATTTAGATTATTAACTTTAAGGACAGCACAGTTACACATGTATATCGTGCCGTGATGTGTGATGACTTCACACAGAAAACAAGCTCTCATTCATCAACAATGTTCAAAGAAGGTTCATATTTGGTTTAGAGTCACTTGTTTTCTATTTGTATGTGTTTTCTCCCATCCGATCCAGGGGATTTGGTTCTGGGTGAGCAAATGCATGGTGGCCATTTTGACATGTCTTATCCAGTTCTTATAACACATCCATGATTTAAACGGATGTTGTCAACATTGATTTCTTGACCCTAGTTGTATATTGTAATTGTTCATGCGTGACATAAACATTTATTTCTATAGCTGCTGTGCATCAAATTTAAGATAGGACGATTGGATTACTGTCCGAACAGTGGGTACTGAGCATCTATCTTTGATAGATGTGCGTGCAAAGAGGACCCACTAATCTGTATGTAGGCAGTTAGTTACTGAAGAAAAGACAAGTTAATCCCGATCCAAGTCTCCAGTCGGTTCTATCCGACACCCCACGGTGAATGCAGAGATAATGGTCTACAACATACTTGTTTTTTGAGTCCCCTACTTAACCAGCAGCATACTCTTCATCACTCCCAGAAATCACAGCAGGGCCCACCTCCTTATCTGTAGGTGTTAGGGGGACCCATGACCACAATCACTACCAGCGTGATCATCCTCACGACGAAACACAGCAGTGAATAAGGGATCCTCTGCTTACCATTCACTTTATTTAAATCCAAATTCAAGAACTGCCTAAAGATTTGTATCTACTCCTCTACTCCTACTCTGTCAGTAATTTTAGCCAAACATAACACTCTCATTCATCTTCCCTTACCCAAGGCGGGGCGAGAATCTAACTGAGAACCTAAACCAGTTTGGATTTAACCTAATCAAATCAAATCACAAGTAAGGAACATGGCTTGAGCACCAGTTGTATATCAAGATACAACAATTGTTTAAAATGGAGGGTTTTATAATGCTAGAGACAAACAATTACCCTGTCCCTATTCTGGACTTACCCAGAAAACCAGGTAAAAGGATTCAATGAAGCTGAGGCGTTTGAGATGAGCATGTGTGTCTGCCTATCTTTCTGCATGCATACTTTAATGCTACAACACTGCAATGCTTAGTCACTGAGTTCCTATGCCCATGGGAGCTAATGTATTTCAGGCAATTATCAAGTCAGTTCATGTCTACCAACATAAAAAAAAAGCTATAAGAGCAATAAATGTGATCTTCATGATAAACAGACATGTATGGCCTGGGGAGGGTGATGTTCGTCTCTGCTGTCTGCCTGAACATTACTTCTGGGTGCAAACTGCTAGGCAGGTTTAACATGCCTGGTATATTTAAGGAGGGAGATGTCATGATTGGGGGCCTTTTCCCTGTTTTCAAGAAAGAGGTGAACCGCATTTCTAAATTCGAGAGGGAACCACTTGGAGCAACATGTGAAGGGTGAATATGATTTGTTTTTGTCTCTTTCATAGTTCATGCTGTCTTACATTTAGCGGTTAAACCCCTGAATTTGCATATACAGTATATTCAGCTAACTATTCCTTTTAGATTTGACCTCCGAGCTTTTCGCTGGGCCCAAGCGATGGTATTTGCAATTGAAGAAATCAACAAAGACCTTACTCTGCTGCCAAATATATCTCTTGGCTATAACATCCTTGACTCGTGTGCATCACCTACCAACACCTTACGTGCTGGTCTAAAAATGATTAATCATCCAAAGGAGATGGATTCAACTTCCACCTGCCCTCCCCCTATAACTGCCATCATAGCAGAGGCAGGATCATCTCAATCTTTAGTTCTGGCTGGAACATTTGGACCATTCCACGTACCAATAGTAAGAAAATGTTATATGTGTTGTACTTTTTAAAACAAGGCTTGTGCTTGCAGTAATCCCATAAATATTACTCTATAGAATGTATGTGTGTCCTAAAATGTCTTATGTTGCTC